>NIVC01001580.1:0-178002 GCA_002269645.1 Macrostomum lignano | reverse complement strand
AAACAACTACCATTGCGGCCAACTAACAACAACAACTCCCCACTCCAACTGAGCGAAATCAAGGACAAGACTACAACTGCAGCAACAACAACACTGCTGCTACTACACAAACAACAGCTGCGACGACCACAACAACCGCTGCCGACGACAACAACAACAACGCCTACTACAACGACTGCTTCAACAACCACTACTACAAACTCAAAAACCAATGACAACAACAAACAACTGCTGCGCCAACGACGACAACTGCACCAACAACCACTACCACAGCCGCAGTAACAACCACAACTATTATCGATTGTGACACTCTTGAAGAAGCCATCAATAACCCGAGCTACATTCCTGCGACAGCCGTTACAGTCAGTGTGGGATCGTTCTCTCAGAATAAATGGACAATCCCAGCTTCCGCTAAGTCGCCTAGTATTGAGGTCGTCATGAACCGCATGTACGGCTCTCTAAAATTGGCTCAGGTTTGTAACTCACCGAGACTCTATTTTCAAAAGTAAAAGCTAAATAAAGTATTTGTTATTTCTATTTTCAATATTGTACACTACTTACATTGTTCTAGGTTCGCGTGGACTCGCCAGTCGCCGGATCAGTCGTGGCTGAGTACATATATGCCAACGAGACAGCTTGGACCCCAATCAATGAAGTTGGCAAGCCGAAGGGAACTATTTCATCCGGACTTACATTTGAAGTTGCCCCGAGGGCTAAAATTACAAAGATAAGGTTCACAAATGTTACTTTCCCATCTGCAGCAGATGTTACTGCTACTATTAGCCTTAAGATCTGCAAAATGAATGGCGTTAATACTAATACTGCTGGAACTGCAACAGCCACAGCGAAGACGCCGTTCAAACCACCAACTGTTCCTCGTTACACAACAACGGAAGCGCCGACAACAACAACAACAACAACAACAGCAACAACAACAACGCCAGTCCCTACTACCACAACAACACCAACAACAACAACACTCCAAAAACCACTACTACAACTCCAACAACAACAACTACAGAAATACCAACGACTACGACTACTACAACAACAGCAAAACCAAAAACAACAACCACACCAGAGACAACGACTACCACTACAACACCAGAACCAACAACAACAACCACACCAGAGCCAACAACTACCACAACAACACCAGAACCAACAACAACGACCACACCAGAGCCAACGACTACCACAACAACACCGCAGACAACTACAACTACAACACAAGTTCCTACAACCACAACGACACCAAAAACAACAACAACTACACCAGTTCCGACAACTACAACGACGCCAACTACTACTACAACAACCACATCAGCGCCAACAACTACTACTACAAAAGCAGCAACAACTACTACTACAGAAGCAGCAACAACTACTACTAGCCCAGCTTGCGACGAGACTTGTCTGTTGGACTTCGGCTGCGACCGAAACGCTCAAGTGCGAGCCCCTGGTGGTGCGTCCTCAGTTCAGCTGACTGACTTTAAGGGATCCATCTCAGAGCAGTTTGCGTGCATTGCAAAGACAGTCACTTGCTGTCCAGATGGCTACAGCAAGGTCGACAAATTCTGCGTCAAGGACACGGTTGGTTGCACTACAACGCCTCCAATCGATTGTAAGTCGCCACTTCCAAGCACCTGCCTAAAAGAAGTGACATGCGAAGAGATGACATCCGTGAGATTCAGTGAGCCTGTAAACTCTAACTCCAAATGTCACAGCATTCTGTCGAACTGCGGATCATCTATCTGTCCAACTGGATATCGAAACAACATGAAGGGATATTGTGTCAAGTACCCAGGCTCAGATACATGTCTCAGAGCCTGCCAGTGCAAGTTCAGAAACGGAACCACAACTGACATCCGCATTGATGAGTGGTGTGACATGGGTGACTGCAGAGAGTGCCAGTGCCGCTGGGACTCCAAGAAGGGAGGCAAGATTTGGAGCAACTGCCGAGCCGGCGTCTGCACATCGCATCGCCCGACCACAGCGGAGCCAATCACAACAACAACTAAGATTGTTACAACTACAACCACGCACCACGCCTGCAACAACTACAGTCTTGGAGACAAAGTGGCTCCGACTCCGCCACCAGTGTGTGACAAGGTTGTCAGCGATGTATCTAGCGGCTTCTTCCTGCGCTTTGACGCTTCTTCAACAGAGGAAGGCAGAACTGTAAGCAACGCAGCGCCAACCTCTACAGGCTGGCGTTCAGCCTCCAGCGATTCCAACCCGTCGTTGAGCGTTCGCTTCAGAGACACCATCCAGCTGTCGCACATTGACATCAGCCCGTACAATATCCGTTCCGTATCCATTGACGTCAGCACCGATAATCGAGTATTTACACCTGTCAAAGATGCCTCTGGAGCCATCCGGCTGTGGAACATGAACGACAAGTTTGGCGAATATCAGCGAATTCGGCTGGCCATGCTAAAGGCGGATCTTATCGATACGCTCGCCGTGCGCATCAACATTCAGCGCATCAGGTCAGATTTGGCCGCCGGCCTCAACATCCGGGTCTACGGTTGCCCGCCCGAGTGCAAATCGCCAATGGTGCCCACCAACTGCACCTGTGTGAAGACCTGCGACAAGACCGAGTGCCCGACAGGATCTGCTTGCCTGCCAGGCTGCACCTGTCCGGAGGGAATGGTAATGAACGGAGGAAAATGCATCGCTCGAACGGAGTGCCCGTGTTACTACAGCGTTCAGAGCAGAGTACTCAAGGTTTGTAATATTCATCTTTGCATCAATATACATGTAGCTTCACTTCATATTTTGGATATTAATGTCATGATAACATAGCGGTACAACCCACCATCCTTTGATTATTCAGATTGGTGAGAAGATCCCGAGTGCGAAGAATTGCACAGATGTTTTGTGCACAGCTAGCGGACTGGTGCGTGAAGTGAACACAGAGCGTGACGGATGCCACAATTGCAGTAAGTTTTGAGCATTGCCTCTGCCAGTTAATTTTAATTCTATATACGCAGGTAAAAACAATTGCAAATCTACTCGTCCCTCAGCCGGTGGCATGGAGTGGACACCGTGCAAAGACTGCCACAAGACCTGCAAGCACCGCAAGATGTCTGCTGCCTGTCTCGCAACCTGCAAGCCTGGCTGCGCCTGCCCGAAGGGCACCTACATGGACGAGGCCTCAGGAAAGTGCGTGCCCAGCTGCCCCTGCGAGATGGAGGGTGTAAAGTATCCAGTTGGAAAGAAATGGACTGACAAGTGCCGCTCCTGCGAGTGCACCATGGAAAAGGGCGCCGTGTGCAAGGAGTCTGGCTGCCATCTGTCAACTTGCCCATCTGGATATGTGATGAAGAACGACGACCCCGCCGATGGTAAGTGCTGCGAGTGCGTGCCGATCAAGTACTGCGAGTACAAGGGCGTGAAGCACCCTCTCGACACGGTGTGGTCTGACGGCCCGTGCAAGTCGCTCGAGTGCCGACGAACCTCATCGGGCGAAACCAGGCTGGTAGAGAAGATCACAGAATGCCCAGCTAAATGCGCCAACGGCATGGCACCTGTGGTAAAGGGCAACAAGTGCTGCTACTGCGAGCCTGTGACCACCACGACTGCTCCAACTACGACAACTACCGCTATCGTCACAACCACTGCGCCAGTCTGCACGCTACACCTCTGCGACTGCCATGCGGCTCCGAGTCCATGAGCAACATGACCGACGTCCGGTCCAAGTGCATCAAGTCAGGCTACGTAAACTGCGGCTACGTCTGTCCAGCCGGCTACACGATGCGCAATTTGTCGTCTGGCAACGTCGTCTGCGAGATGATCGAGGCCTGCACCACAACAACTCCCGCTACAACAACAACTACAGCCGCCATTACAACAACCACTCTGGCTGCCACAACAACTACAAATGCTACAACAACTGAGGCGCCATCCAACTGCAAGCCGGTGACAACTGCGGCCAAGGTGCTGCGTCAGGGCGACTGCGTGTCAACCAAGGCGGTGGCCCTGACCGCCTGCGCGGGTGGCTGCTCCAGCGGTGCCTACGTGAGCGAGGCTACGGGCATGCTGGTCAGTCAGTGCGCCTGCTGCCAGCCAACATCCACGAGCACTATGGAGACGCAGCTGTCTTGCCGTGAGTGCCTCCTCGGTTCAGTTCGTTCAAAGCAAAGTTCTCTCGAGCTAGTCTTGGAGTTCCAGACTTGAGCAAATAATACCAATATTAGTTCAATCATGTATCAATTGCACCCTGCTCAATTGAGGTAGCCTAGGCCGGGGTTTCATTCTGTGGTCAGCCTTGAACAAACAACTAATTACATGAACTATTTAACTTTCAGCTGGCGGAGTCACCAAGACGTTCAAGTACCAGGTGATTCGGGCTTGCGGCTGCCGAAGCTGCAAGTGAGGACTGTGATTATCATGTCTGCTGCCAATCGTGAACAGCTTAAATAACTCTGACTACTTACTGTATGATAAAGGGGACACAGAATCTTCCGCTGTGATTTTCCTTGATGCCCGATTCTACAATAAATATATCTTTTCTTATTTTTCTTCTCTTCCCTGGTTGAAAGGTTTCAAAACAAAATTAAAAAACTTCCAACTCACAAATCCAACATTGTTAGAATTGTACGCCATAACTGGACACGTGGATTTCGGGTGCGTAGTGTAAGGTATTCTGACTTCCTCGACTTTGTGTCACCGTAACTAGCTTCGATAAATAAGTTTGTGTTGGCTGGAAAAATTTTGTTAATACTGGACTATCATAATTAATAACAGAAAACAAAAGAGAAGAAAAACATTGAAACAAAATTCACACGCAAAAAACTATCCTACCAACCCAGCCAACATAATTAATAAATAAAGTTATTGTTTTGAAAACTTGTGATTCTCTATTTTTCGCGCCAAAGTACGCCTAAAAGATTTAAATTGAAAACAGCTCTTGTTATCTATAGTTTTGATCTAAATAATTTTTTCCGTTGAAATAAAAGGACAATAGATTAGAACAAAACATATGTTTATTAGTGACAAAAGATCTGCTGGCCTTCCAGTTACGCGCACGCAGTTAAATATTTTGCTTCGGGTTTTTTCACGAAAATCGAACAACCTACTAATAGTAGCATGGTTTCCCTAAAACTACTTATATCAGATGTCGGAACTTTTCAGAAATTCTCTAATACGAGCGTATGTGCGATAGTTTTTTACTCTCTCTCCCTCTCCTCAGTCTAACTCTCTCCCTCTCCTCACTCTAACTCTCTCCCTCTCCTCACTCTAACTCTCTCCCTCTCCTCACTCTAACTATCTCCCTCTCCTCACTTTAACTCTCTCCCTCTCCTCACTCTAACTCTCTCCCTCTCCTCACTCTAACTCTCTCCCTCTCCTCACTCTAACTCTCTCCCTCTCCTCACTCTAACTCTCTCCCTCTCCTCACTCTAACTCTCTCCCTCTCCTCACTCTAACTATCTCCCTCTCCTCACTTTAACTCTCTCCCTCTCCTCACTCTAACTCTCTCCCTCTCCTCACTCTAACTCTCTCCCTCTCCTCACTCTAACTCTCTCCCTCTCCTCACTCTAACTCTCTCCCTCTCCTCACTCTAACTCTCTCCCTCTCCTCACTCTAACTCTCTCCCTCTCCTCACTCTAACTCTCTCCCTCTCCTCACTCTAACTCCCTCCCTCTCCTCACTCTAACTCTCTCCCTCTTCTCACTCTAACTCCCTCCCTCTCCTCACTCTAACTCTCTCCCTCTCCTCACTCTAACTCTCTCCCTCTCCTCACTCTAACTCTCTCCCTCTCCTCACTCTAACTCTCTCCCTCTCCTCACTCTAACTCTCTCCCTCTCCTCACTCTAACTCTCTCCCTCTCCTCACTCTAACTCTCTCCCTCTCCTCACTCTAACTCCCTCCCTCTCCTCACTCTAACTCTCTCCCTCTCCTCACTCTAACTCTATCCCTCTCCTCACTCTAACTCCCTCCCTCTCCTCACTCTAACTCTCTCCCTCTCCTCACTCTAACTCTATCCCTCTCCTCACTCTAACTCCCTCCCTCTCCTCACTCTAACTCTCTCCCTCTCCTCACTAACCTTCTTCTTCTTCTTCTCACTGACCCTCTCCCTCTCCTCCCTCTACCCATCTCCCTCTCCTCACTCTAACCTCTAACTTTCCTCACTCTACCAGAAATCCTCTCCCTCCTCTTCCTCTAACCCTATCCCTCTCAAACTTCTAGTCCGGTACAAACCTCTAGTACTGGAAGTAAAAACGTCCAATCCAGTACAAGCCAATTTATGAAGTACATTTCAGACAAATTACAAGTGATGTGGGGAAATTCTGCAAAGTAATGAGTTTCATAAAAAATGAAGCTCAACTTGAGATATCGGCAAGTTACAAATGGCAAGTGAGAAGCGTTTTTTCCAAAAGCCACGTCACATGGGATGATGTCTCTACAGGACGAAGTCACGATGGATTCTTGACAAATTAATTACAGTCGCAAGCGTGAACTCTTCACAAGTGCATTGATCAGTTATCAGCTTGATTCACCAATTTTGATGTTGCTCGAGAAGCTGCTGCTTTATAAAACAAGAGCTCACTTGAATGAAACCGATCTGATACTCGTACAGCTCGGCAAACACACCGAGATCTGAGCTTGAGAATTCGGTGCATCAAAACTTGTTGAGCTGCTACGAAGAGGCAACGTCATGTGTCATGTACAAGCAGACGGTTTTGCGACAACTTATCCGAATATCTTTGAGGCCAATTCAAGCGCTCTGCAGACAGAATTGGCTTCAAACACCTGTCCGAGTAAAGTCAAGGAGGATCTGCTCCGCATTCTTAAAACTGGAGAGGCAGAATGGTCATTCCTCAATAAGGATTTCCTTGGGAATTAGTGATAGGCTCGGCCTTGGGATTAGCGGTACGCTCGGCCTTGGGAGTTAGCGGTACGCTCGGCCTTGGGAGTTAGCGGTACGCTCGGCCTTGGGAGTTAGCAGTACGCTCGCGCCTTGGGGTTAGCAGTACGCTCGGCCTTGGGAGTTAGCAGTACGCTCGTCCTTGGGGGTTAGCAGTACGCTCGGCCTTGGGAGTTAGCGGTACGCTCGGCCTTGGGGTTAGCAGTACGCTCGGCCTTGGGAGTTAGCGGTACGCTCGCCTTGGAGTTAGCGGTACGCTCGTCCTTGGGAGTTAGCAGTACGCTCGTCCTTGGGAGTTAGCAGTACGCTCGTCCTTGGGAGTTAGCGGTACGCTCGTCCTTGGGAGTTAGCGGTACGCTCGTACCCGCTGACCAGCCAATTGAGAGGTCATGGTTACCGGAGAAAGATTGATCTGCTCTGTTACTCTAATAGAGCTGCTTCGCTTCGCTGCCAGTGTGATCCAGATCGAGTTGGGACTCATCCGCTTACAGGTAAGTAGGGACCGTCACAGCTGGATTTGCATAGGATAAAAATCCATTACCTGCACCCAGTAATTGCTCTGGAGACACTTACCTGTAGTTAGAGCTGCTTACTGTCAGCTCTTTCAAAGCTCTTGTTTAAAATGGTAATTACGATGAAAACATCGTTGCAGACGAGAAGACAGGTAGATAAGTAAATAATGGGCCTAAACAGACAGCTTCATTTCAGCTGCTCTGACTCACGAACTGAGTGCTTCGCTAACAGTAAAATTCATTTGCCGATGCAAACAGACGGTGGGCCTAATATCTTCGGCCTGAATCTATATAAAACTTCTGTCTAATGCAACAGTGACAAAACACAGTCCAGCCGGGCCATGCTTCTCAGCAGGATCCTCTGCGCTGCTCCGATCCTGAGCTGCCTGATCTGCGCCGCTCTCTGCCGTCAGTTCCAGACATCGGACGTCGGCTGTTTTGTTGACTACACGAATGGAACGAGAGACGTCGGTGACATGAAGCACCTCAACCTCACACGAATCGGCAGCTCCGAAGTATCTCCGATATTCGAAGGCGGTAACGCTTTTGTCGGCAGCTACTCGATAATGACCCACGAGCTGTGCGGCAGCGTCTGTGGTCTGGGAGGCTTCCAATTCGCGGCTCTGCAATCGATGTACTGGTGCTTCTGCGGCAACTCGTACGGGTCGCTGGGCACTGCTCCTGAATCGAACTGCACTCATGCTTGCAGTGGAAACCACACGCAGAACTGCGGAGGCCACTACCGAAACCGGGTGCTCCGGCTGACCTACACCAACGGTGAGTTGCTGCTGCTGGTGGCTATATGTTCGACACCTGTTCTCTTATGTTGCGACATTGTATGTTGGCGACAAAACTAAGTTTAAAGCAGTAACTCAAATTTCAAATGCCTTTGATTGGCGCGATTTGTTTAACTTTAAATGATTTCATTCTAAACTAAAGGTAACAACTTTTTCGTCCACGGCAACCGGACCTTCGTCGAGCTCAACAACGCTAATGCGCCGAACTTTACGACTGTCAGCGCTTCGAGTTTGATCCATTGCACGTATCTGTGCTCCAGTAAAGGTTCCGGTTGCCAGGCGGTGATCTTCAGCCAGCAGCAGCGCCTGTGCCACCTGCTTGAGTTCGCTGCGGTCCCGGCCGCCCTCAGCAGCGAAAGCAGCGGCGAATTCTTTGTCCGTGGCTGAGTGCGAATTGAGCAATTGAGCAGAGCACTGTAGGAAACGCAATTTAGAGTCAGATCAATACGTACAAATTTCAACTAGCAAGCATGTATACCTAAGCCTAAAGTACTAACCGGTTAGAGAAGTCTGCGTTTGAAATTGACTGACCGAAATTGTAGGCAAAACTGTTTTTGCTTCAGCCTTTCTCGTCCCGAATTCCAAAAAAATTTATTCTTCATCCCAACAGCGTTTCAATGTATATTTTCCTTGATAGTATTTGCGAATGAACTTCTGTGCGTAAGACATTCTCTTTCTACTTTTATTCTGTAAATCTCCAGAAAAAAATAAAGCTGACTGCATGTATGTGCAATCGGAGCAATGACGTATCCTTAATTGTTTTCTGTTTTCCCTCTAAACAGCAGAAAATGTTATTTTTAAACGCGTTTACTCGTACAAGAATTTGCCTTAATGCTATTCGTAATGACGCAGCAACCGCAGCGATCAAGACCAGGATCCGGCAGATCCCTTCGATCAGCGCGCGTCCATATCCATTTAATTGGTTCTGATGAGTACTATCGAATCGTCAATGACCAGATCGTTCGTGACGCATCCCGACCTGGCGCTATTGTAACTAAACTCGGCTCTATGTACCCTGTGGGTCTATTTTTGTCACCGAAGTCGCTGCAGAAGAGATTAAATAAAAAGGCAGAGGCAACATAAGTTTGTTTAATTATTCTTTCCAAAGCGCTTCTGTCCGTCAAGGGCTAGGGAGTGAGGTGAGGGAGAGGGTATAGTGAGGAGAGGGAGTGGGTATAGTGAGGAGAGGGAGATGAGTAGAGTCATCGCTAGTATGTCTACTCACCACTGTGCGACCATTTACTTGCGTTGGCCCCTTGCGTCTTTACCTCTACTCTATAGTACTCGTACATTATTGCAGCTGCTTTTTGCCCTTATTATATTTGAGCTTGCGTCTCATTTTTAATACTTGTCTTGTATGAATTACAAATACGACTGGTATATGCAATACAATGCTTTAAGGCTCGTCCACACAGCCATCAAATAAGACAGCATTTCGTGTGACCACACAGTTTGTACGTCAAATTTGATTCCTTTGTACATTGTTCGTGTGATTTGGTCACTCGTTTGATCGAGAACAACTAAAGCACAACTTTAGTAGTCCGGCATTGCGTTTAATGGCAGTGTGAATGGGCCTTAAGACTCCTGACTAAAGGTGTCACCTGTTTAGTCAAATTCTGAAATTCTAGTTGAGTAAAAAACTTCAGTGGACACAAAACTGCCTGCAACCTTTTTTTTACTGTGGCCAGCTGGAGACAGATTGAGCAGTGCGTTCGGCCAATGTAAAACCGAATTCTAATCCCCTTGAGAAACACAGACACCCAAGACATTAGCAGCATCAAGGGTCCGATCCCTATCATTGGCGTTTAGGCAATCAATTATTCGCTCACAGGCTCCTACTTGGCGAACCCACCAATCGACGAACTCTTCGAATTGAATCGAGTTCTTCTAGACAGCTGCTAATCCATTTATCTTATTCCGAAATCACCTCCCGACCTTTAATTCGTTTCATCCGCACGTTGAAGCGGTTTTTCTGCAGCTATCATTTCGGGTCCTTAGCTGACCCAAAACAACTTTGTTGCAGGTCAGGCAAACGTTGAGTTGTGCGGAACTGCTGCTTTTTGTTTTAATTTTAGCGGTTAAATTTCAATTGAATAAAAAATTAAATGGGCTTTATATACTCTTTTGGGGGCTTGAAAGACACACTAGGAGGGGCGGGGTCATACTATATATGCTTTTAAAAAAGCATTAGAGCGGCGTTAATTGGGGAAAATATTTATTATTTTATAATTGTTTACACAAAAATTGAAAATATCCCCCATTTCGAACCCCACAGTGCCACACAGCGAAAACCTCATGCCCCCCACCCCAGCTCAACCGCCCCCATTACGATAGGCGATCTTAGTTTGTAGTTATTCTACATAGAATTGAACAGTCTCAGTACGTATAATATGCCCTTTGTAAAATATTGCTTTTTTGTAAACGTGTTTGTCGGAACTAAAAATTTAATTCAGTACGGGGAGGGTACGGGCACCCCTACCCCCATCGACCCGCACGCCCGTTCTTCTATCTCCATGGCAGGGTTCTGCTAACCCGTACTACTTAAAGTATTCAAAACAAGGAAGTACAGTTTTGTTTTGCTGTTAAATTTAATCCGTTGATTATTGAAATCTCTTTTATTCGCTTCAATGCGACAACATGATTTTTTGCTTTGGAACTCTTTTCTGAGTTGAAAGGTTTGCTAAAGATATTCAAATTTTGGTCAGTTTTTTGCTTCAAGCGGGAACACCTCAACTCAAATCTTCCAATAGGCGCACTTGTTCCCCCTGTTCATGCGGCTCGATGCCCTGCAGTTGAAGGACTTGGCGAACTCCTTGTTGTGAGACATGACGCTGTCAACTCTAAACTGGGTGATTTCGTGCGGTTCAAAATATTTGCAGCCCCTAATTTTTATCATCTGTCTATAAGCGAGCTGCGCTGCCAGTGTAAAAAACAGCCGATTGAGCTAGAATTGGTCAGCAGATCCAGTTCGGCAGAGTCCACCTGCGGCTTGGCTGGTGTTGCTCAGCTCAATGAATGCTTTAGTAGCCAGCTCTAGGATTTGCAGATCCTGCACGAAGGCGTGCATATGAGATGGAAGACGCATCCGCTTGCTTTCCGAAAGTTTCAGCTTTGTTGCATTGAAGCTGGCTCCTTCTGGGTAGCTGTCGTTGATAAATCTATCTAAAGCTGTCGAAGAAAGGGTTTTTGATCCAGAATCGATGTTGTGGATATTCTTGAACAGATAAATACTTTACCATCCACTTGGAGCAAAGACAGTCAAAAACAACAATTTGGATTTTTTGGCATAGGCCTGAACAAGAGGCGCATAGCATAGGCTCTTTTCAGGGCTGGTACAAATTCGCCCGATTCTCCTTCGTCCGACAGTTCGAAAAAGTCAGCAGTGTATTTTAGCCTTTGAATTCGTTTAATGGTTTGATTTGACCTTAATTCTGAGATGTTACACTTTGTATAGCGACCCTCTTGACGATCTGAAATTACTATACTCGTAATTTAGCTGATTTACTAATGGGACACAGGGGCGACTCCTGATGTTCCCGTGCCCCTAAGTCCTCGAGTCATTGGCGTGGAAACTCCGGATCCCCTTCGCGGTGGAAGGAGGCTTCGGAGTGGCTCTGGCCGTACGGCGGCATCGGTGAGCAAATCGGCACTGAGCTCTGGAGCAGCTACCAGTCCGTTGAAGTCAAAGCAGATTCCCTGGCCTACTTTTCGAGTTGCACGAGCATTCGCCTGATCCGATTTAGCTGGCGCCATCCACACAGCGCAACAGAATCAGGTACGCTGCCTCAAGCCCTAGGTCAGATCCTTTTGATTCCAACTCTGATTCTGTTGCTTCTGTGTGCGACACTCGTAATCCAACCGCAACACCTTCGGCCGATCAAAGCCAAGGTCGAACATTTCGCCAACCCATGCATTAAAGCGAAGATACTCAGCCAGCTCCGACACTGTTGTATTATTGGTGTACTAGCTCTTGTGCTAGAAAAGAAAATTATCAGCCTCTGGGGCTGCGACTCACTTATCTGTATATTGAAGCATGACTGAGCCATAGGTATAAAATAAGCATTTACATTTGCATTCGTTGGAAACACAATATCTCTCCCCCCTTTGAACAAATACAGTCAGACAAACCAAAAAATGTTCAGGAATCGTTGCCCAAATTATCCAGGCACGAATCTCTCCGGCGGCTTTGGATTCTGTCGGAGACCGATTCCTCGTTGTCGATCTCTCACTGTAGGCTCCTCCTGTACTGGCTGGTTTGCTGCTTTGAGCCTTGAGGGAACCTCCGTCTCGCATTTTTCTTCTGGGGAGTCTTTCCAATTAACTCTCTTTAGTCGCGAGAAGTTCCTTCGCACTATTCTGCCGTCTTCGGTTTGAATCCTCACAGTCGTGCCATTAGTCCCGACGACCGTTCCCGGTTGCACTTCATAAGGCTGTTCGTACTTGCTGTTGCGAAATTCTCGTCTCCAGATGACCTGATTGCCAGGGCAGAACATCTTCTGGTACTTGGCTAGTCCGTCTTCTGCCATTTTCCGTTTGTACTCGTCATCACGAGCTTTGATGTCGCTGTTTGGAGTCATGGTTCTCCTTTTCGGAATTGGTAACTTCCTGTCGAATTCTCTCTTAAAGAATAGCATCCCTGGGGATTCTCCAGTCGCGCGGATCGGTGAAGATCTGTAGCTGTACAATAACCGTCCAAGTTCTTGTTTCAGGTTATTCCTTTCCCGACTGCAGATTTGCAGGGTCTTGTTTAGAGTTTTGTTGAAGCGTTCCACTTCTGCGTTGCCACGAGGCCAGTATGGGGTGCTCTTTCGGTGCTTTACGTTAAATTCTCGCATTAGATTCTTGAATTCTTCGGATATGAACTGTGGACCATTGTCTGTGATTAATTCTTCTGGTGCACCGTACGAGTGAAATACTTCCTTCATTTTATTGCTCACCTCCGTCGCGTCAGCCTTCGGCAACACGTAAACTAACGGGTAGCGAGAATAGTAGTCTACGATGACTAATAGTGTCTTTCCAGACGGAAGAGGTCCTTTTAGATCGGTACCTATTAGCTTCCAGGCTCCTTCTGGTAGCTCCGTCGGAATGATTGATGGTTTTCTCGTTTCCGGAAGTGCTCTTGAGCAACTTTCACATGATGATACAAAGTTCTGTACATCTTCTGCCATCAGAGGCCACCAAACGCATCTTTTCAGCCGCTCAGTGATTTTGGTGATTCCCAAATTCCCTTCGTGCATTGTCTCTAACACTGCCATAACAGACTTTCTCGGAACTACATAGCGGTCTTGGTACAACAGGACTCCATTTGTGCTGGAAAGTTGGCTTCTGACGTTGTAATACGTGTTGGATTTACTCCATTGTCCCGTTTGTAGCGATCTCAAAGCTGATTGAATCCACGGGTCGTCTTTCGAATCCGTCTCAATGTCACTTTTAGAGATTCCCCAATATTGAACTTCCGTAGAAATTTGCTGGATGAGATGTTCGTCTGCCTTGGCACTTGATGCTTTGGGGTTCTCCACGTTCATCGGTTGTCTGGATAAATAGTCTGCCTCGTTCGCCTCTCCTGGTTCGTAATTTAATTTGAAATTGAAGTGCTGGAGGCGCATCGCCCATCTCTCGATTCTCGGAGGCGGTTTGGAACCTGGGCGAAAACAACCAAGCAGTGGCTTGTGATCAGTAATAACCGTGAATTTTGGAGCGCCCAGTAGATAGATCTGAAACTTTTCACACGCCCATTTTATTGCTAATGCCTCGCGCTCGGTCTGGCTGTACCTTCTTTCGACGTCACTTAGCGTCCTGCTTGCGTAGCATACCGGATTGATGGTGCCTCGACTGTCTGTTTGGGTTAGGACAGCTCCGAGACCCACCGGTGAAGCGTCGACTCGCAGTTCGATTGTTCTTGAAGTGTCGAAGTAGGCCAGTGTTTCTGAGGTAGAAGTTCGTTTGATGATTTCTGCAAAGGCTTCTTTCTGTGTTGTGCTCCAGTTCCAGTTGACCTGCTTTCGCGTTAACTTCTGAATCGGTTCTGCGATGGTCGCCAAGTTAGGGATGAAGCGTGAGACGAATTGCACTAGGCCCATGAATGACCTTACCTCGCTGGGATTTGTAGGTTCTCTGAAAGTCCGAATGGCTTGCACCTTTGCGTCACCAATTTGCAATCCCTTGCGAGTCAGTAGCATTCCCATGAAGGTTATTTTATCCACTGAAAACTTGCACTTTTCCTTCCCGATGGTTATGTTATTCTCTTTCAGTCGTTGCAGGACTTTTCTCAAGCGGTCATTGTGCTCTTCCAAAGTACAACCGTAGATCCCGATGTCATCCTGGATATTCAGAACTCCTGAAATGCCAGCAAGAACTCAATGAATTTCCGATTGGAGTGTAAACGATGAGTTCACCCAGCCCATTGGTAGTCTCTTGTATCTCATAAGTGGCCAGTCTTTCAAGCCTGTTGAGAATGTCGTGAGCATCCTGGAGTCTTCGTGCAGTTCTAGCTGATGAAACATTTTGTTACCATCCAAGTAGGAGAAGTACTTAGCATCGCCAACGTTAATCAGTTGTTCGTCGATGCTGGGCAGTGGGTAGTGCTCCTTTCTAGTAGCCTTGTTTATGTTTCTGAGATCAACCGTGGCTCTCAATTTACCGTTGGCCTTCGGAACAGCCACTAATCTTGACACCCATTCAGTAGTTCCCTTGACTGGCTCGATTATATCATCTTTTAACTGCCCTTCTAGTTCTTCGCGCAATTTCTGATGGAGGTGTGCTGGTATACGCGATGGTGGATGAACAATAGGATTGGCGTTCTCCTTCAGGCGAATCTTAACTTTGCTGTCTTTGAGTTTTCCTATTCCACGGAAGACATCCTTGAACTCTTCCAGAATCACTTGCGTTGGCTGCTGAATGTTCTCGATATGAAGGCAGCTTTTATCCGAGCCCCATGTCAGGAAACCGTGCTTGAAGGCATCCTCAAATCCAATGATAGTGCGTGCATCCTTTACTGGGGTTACGTGAAACTTCATTTGCTGTGTACTTCCGTTGAGAGTAACTTCCAGATTTACTGTGCCTTGGGTTTCGATGGGGATCCTGGCCCCGTACGACCAAATCTTGATACATGATCTCGAGTTAATCTGATCCGGACTCACCATTTTAGCAACTGTGTTGTAGGATATTAGATTTAGATTGGAGCCCGAGTCAATTAGTACATCGCATTTTCTGCCGTTGATGACAGCTTGCTTTGTTGCACCGTTCTTCTTCGCGCTAACGCTTGCTATCGTATGAATCTCCTCTGAGTCTGACGATTCAGTCACGCCTGATTTTTTCGTTTCGTAAACTTGAAGTTTACTTTTGGTTGGTAGTTTGGTTCTGCACATCTTAGCATGATGTCCCACCTTGTTGCATTTCTTGCAAGTATCGTTGCGCGCATAGCAGTTTTCTGCTGTATGTGAGCTTCTTCCACAGCGGCTACAGACATCGCGAGCACTGGACTTTCTTCTGGGAAACTGCTTGCTGTCAATTCCAGTTTTCTTCGATTTAGGGAATCCTCTTGGTCATTTTGACTGTCCGACTGCATTGACGGTGCTCGGGTCGGAGACGTGCTTCTCAATGACGCCGCTCTGGCTGTTCGTCGATTCGTGCTAGAAAAGAAAATGATCAGCCTCTGGGGCTGCGACTCACTTATCTGTATATTTAAGCATGACTGAGCCATAGATATAAAATAAGCATTTACATTTGCATTCGTTGGAAATCCAATAGACACATCCACGGTTCCCGTCTCGGAAAGACGCACCAGCTTGCCGTCATGCAACATGTGAATCAGCACCTTTTCGTTTCCAATAATCCAGTCACCGAATGACATCGACTCAACAGCCGCTGACTTTGACTTCATACTCAATCGGCCCGATTTATCGACTGTGGTGGCCAACCCGGCATCCTTCTGCTCACGGCTACTTAGGTGTTCCACCGGCCTGTACGCCCCTCCGACAACTGTCCCTTCTGACTCAAGGTTGGGGCCTTCATTCAAAACCCTCTCAAAAAGGCACGACATCTCACCGGGCGGATCATTGCGTCTCCGTAGATCGAGCGTCAGCTTCTAGAGCGGCTTCTTGCTTGCGCAGAGTCAGAAGGCGCACCCTCTTCTCTGCGAGCTCCTCGTGGGGCATCTCCACGTCCTCTGCCTTTTGCTATTTCTGGAACTATTGTCCGTGTCTAGTTCTTCTCGACGTGGGTCAGTCGGGGCGTTGAGATCCAGTTGCGTTGCTTCGTGGTGAGCAGCCAAGCGTTCCCTGAGTACTGCATTTCGGCCGTTTGTAGAGAGATCTGCCTGTATAAGCGCGGCCTTCAGGCCTTTCACAGTCTCGGGCATATGCACTCTGTGGTTTGAGTCAGCCATTGCTACGCAGGGGTAAAAAAATTCAACGCAGCGAGAACAAGCGATTTCAACTCAAAACGAGGCCTAAAAAGGCACAGAACACAACCAACCACCCACACCAACGCCGCAAACCCACCCCCACGGGTGGAGCCAAACAACCCCACGTTAGTCCACGCCGTACACAATACTGACAATAGACAGCACAATACTGATAGAACAGACAGCACAATACTGATAGAACAGACAGCACAATACTGATAGAACAGACAGCACAATACTAAAAGAACCGACAGCACAATACTGATAGAACAGACAGCACAATGCTGATAGAACAGACAGTACAATACTGATAGAACAGACAGCACAATACTGATAGAACAGACAGCACAATACTGATAGAACAGACAGCACAATGCTGATAGAACAGACAGTACAATACTGATAGAACAGACAGTACAATACTGATAGAACAGACAGCACAATACTGATAGAACAGACAGCACAATACTGATAGACAGACAGCACAATACTGATAGAACAGACAGCACAATACTGATAGAACAGACAGCACAATACTAAAAGAACCGACAGCACAATACTGATAGAACAGACAGCACAATACTGATAGAACAGACAGCACAATACTGATAGAACAGACAGCACAATGCTGATAGAACAGACAGCACAATACTGATAGAACAGACAGCACAATGCTGATAGAACAGACAGTACAATACTGATAGAACAGACAGTACAATACTGATAGAACAGACAGCTCAATAACTGATAGAACAGTTACTTAGTAGATTAAATCAGTATCAGTAATGAAACACTTCAGAAAAGCCTCTTGCGCTCGTAGCAGCAAAACGTTAATGTTTTCAGCTGGTACTTCAATTTATTGGAAATCCGAGTCTAAAAACTTTGAATTAACTGCGAACAGCATCTGTATACGAGCGTATTGGCATAAGCATGTGAATAAGTAACTACTTCAATGAACAGAGTGCATTATTGCGTTGCTCAGTTTTGATGCTCAAATCTGCAGCATCAGCCGCACTTCACGAAGAGACACAATAGTAGAGCCAGAGTGCCATATCATATAGCCGTAATTTCGTCTACCTCGCGAAGGAAAAAGTCCGTTAGGGTTGGCGTTATAGCAGTTTTTAAACCACCAGCCTCCTTTTCCAGGAGTGCTTGAGCATAAACCAGAGCCATTCTCCTTGTCCATCGTGGAGAACCGCATGCCTTTGTGGTGGGCCAAAGCGTCAAAGCTGACACTGGACCTGTGGCTCAGCATCTCTCGGTACGTCATCCGATACCCAGTGCTGGCGTCTCCCACCTGGAATCCCGCGTACTCCGCATGCAGCTCAGAGCCGCTCCACAGCTTCATCTCCACTCTGAGGGTGGCGCCGCCCTGGCTGAGCGAGTGGATGGCGGAGACACCTGCGGGAGGAGAGCGGCTGAGTCTGAGTCACTTCTGCTCGGCTTGTCGCCGCTGCTGCCAGGTGAATCGTCATTCGGATGTTGAGGATAAAATTTTACCAGTGTGCGTTTCATAGCAGACAGTGGAGCTAAACTTGTTTATTGCAAAAGCTAAATGCTCCATTTTAAGCCTTCTGATATCCCAGATGAGCAGCTTTTTTGCTCTTCTAACACAGCAATTTGGGTTTTTAAATTGTATCAGATCAGGACTGAAACGAATTGTTATCTAAATACTTCGGTTTGCATTCTTGACTGCGACTCAGATAAATTACTTGTCGGAGACAAGCTAACTTCACACTTTCTCAAAAGTACGTCATGTACTCGTATCTATTATACGGTTTTTATGAGGCTTTAATTTTTTTATCTTTTACATGGCATTAAAGGTGCAAATCTTTATTAGTTAAAGAAATGGCTCCAGGACCAGGCTTTCTGCAAACTATAGAGAAATAAACGCAAAAGCTTTTTATTTGCAGCGATTATTGTGGGGTTGAGGAGAATGATTGACCAGTGGGAAGCGGATCTTCGCAGCTGAAGTACACCAGTGTTTATCGTCACAAAATTGACGATACTGTATTTCTATAAAATGAATTAAACTGTAAGTAAAGCTCCTTAGCTGAAAAAATGAAAAATCATAAGTAACAAATAATGTAACAATCAGTCAGTTTCAAGCAGCACCACCAGAACCGAGTCGGCTGGTGCTGCTCTGGCTGGTGCTGCTCTGGCTGGCGCTGCTCTGGCTGGTGCTGCTCTGGCTGGTGCTGCTCTGGCTGGTGCTGCTCTGGCTGGTGCTGCTCTGGCTGGTGCTGCTCTGGCTGGTGCTGCTCTGGCTGGTGCTGCTCTGGCTGGTGCTGCTCTGGCTGGTGCGCCTCCATTTCAACAAATGCACTGTGGTTGCCAACGCAGCAAGCCCGAGTTTCTTGTTCGAACAGCTTGTGAAGGGCCGATCTGCTTTTCACTGCTCTTCGCTTCAGATTAGCTTTGGGACTTCTATTTTTCGAAATTTTCTTTGTCTGAACGGAGTTTCAAAATTATTTTCATTGGTAAGTCCAGAAAACTTTTATCTTTCATCTTACTTCATCTGAAGGAAACTATTGTGCCATCGACGGTCCTAGCGGTATAAAAACCACAGTCAGTCCACAGTCAAGACTGCGCACACAGTCCTGAGCCAAGGAAACCCAAACTTCGATTCAGGACTCTCCTCGTACTCAGAACCGAAGAACGGATGGTCTCATCTTTTTGGTGAGCTCGAGGAAAATAATGGCAGCAGCTTACTGGTTTACCTGAAGCAGCCCGAGGACCCGAAACGCAAATCAGGCGGGAAAGGTCAATGTAGAGCATTGCCGTCATGCCGCAAATTAGACTTAATATCCTATTAATAGGGCGAGCAGCTAAGCTTTTAATCAATCTTTCATCCGTTGAAAGTGCATGAGTCAACTAGCATTTCATCATAAGATTCACATGATCAGCTACCACTCCCGTCATACAATACGAGTATTAGTTCATACAAAACTGCCGCTCACCGATCCAGAAGTCAGTGCCGTCACCGAACCCAGTCTCGTACTCAGTCCAGTTTCGTTGGAAACTCACTCTGCCGGTAAGTCGCTGCTGTATCTTCACAAACCAGCGACCATCTGGAAGCATTTGAAACACCGATGTGCGTTGGTCAGTGGCGCTGTGCAGCTTGGCGCAGGACTTTAGACTGGAGCAGCTGACTGCATCTTCAGACGCTTTCATTCTCCATGACGAATCGATTTGGCTGGACTTGGAGAGGCACTGCTCAGCAACCAGCGATTTCACCCGCCACTGCACGTGTCGCCACAGGTCAGCGGGCTCCGCCAGCAGAGCAGTCCTGGAAATCGTCAAATCATTTCTTGAACGGTGCAGTTCTACATAGAGATTTCTACCTATAAAAATGAAAACTCTGTCTCTGTGTGTTTGCGTTTGCCTTTGCCTTTTGAGGCAACTTGTGTTTGCCTCAAATAATAATTTTACATGAATGTACTCTATTTTAAATTAACTCTATCCTAACTATTAACAGATTTTTGTTTGAGTTTGACCTTAGATTGTACGAGCGTAGAATACATGCAAAAATAGTCCTGTTTTCCCAGGTTTCAAAATGGAATTCCCTAGGTTTAATATCCGCGGGTTTCAACAGCTTGTTTCTTATAAATTACTATCAAATCAAATAATTCTATTGCACCCGATAGCTAAATAGCAACCAAGCTGGTACTGAAAGAATTTTTAGTACTCTCGCTAAGACTGCTAAGTCCTGCTCAGTAAATAATATCTATTAAACAAAACAAAATGTCAGCTAACCTGAGATCGCGGCACTCCGTCAAGGTTCTGCAGAGCAGCCGCACCTGAGCGGACCTCCAGTCTGCCGACGCCATCAGCGGACCGACCTCGAACCGAGCACTCAACGAAGAGCTCACCGATCTCTCAGCAGTCCACAGCCGCATGAAATCGACCGAGCGAGGCGACAAGTCGGCCAACTGAGTCCTCACAGCATCGCGTGTGGCTTCATCTTGCAGCACCAGATCCAGCTTCAGGTAGTGCATGTCTCGGCTGTAGTCATACCTGACTGACTCGCTGCTCAAGCTGGAGACGTTGTGGCACAGCAGAGGCTCGATGAGGAAGTGGCCCTCGATGTCGAGTGTCTGGTGCACTCGGGCAGAGCAGTTCTCTAGTTTGACGGTGCGGATGAATTTCAGCTGTCGGCATGTCGGCAGAGGTAAGAATCTTTGCCGGTGCAAGTCCAGATCGAACATGCTGTCGTTTTGCAGCAGGACGCGGCTCTGAACCTCATGACAAGATCCGTTTGAAATGATAAAAGCTGATATCTTCACTTTTTCAAGAGCCTCTTGTGGTGAGCTTCCAAAGTCATCACTGCGCTTCAGCTGGGTATATACTGATTGAAAATGCCGGAGGGGTAAACCTTCCTGTAAAATCTTTGGACGTGAAAATTTACTTGAATTGTTCTTGAAAACAATCCTTTTGAAGCCGAGTCTCAGAGTGGCTACTGGCTCATCCGGAGTCCACAGGAAGCTCAAAACCCGAACCGATGAGCGGTTGTTGGCTGAGACGCTGATTTTGGTCACCGTGGCGAAGCTCACAGACCTCGGTGACAGATGCCGTAGTTGACGCTGAGCCTCTGCGAGCATCCCAGCATCCCTCATCAATACAGGAACGCTGAAGTACAGCTGCTGGGTGATGAAGTCGAATCGGGGAACAATGCCTCTCAGGCTGTCCGTCACGCACATGAGCGGCTCGACTGCCAAGTGCGGACCGTCGCTCGCTCCCGTGTCGTGCACGAACAGCGCGCAGCCGTTCACACTGAGCTGCGCCACGAAGCGGAGCCGCGGAGAGTCAGCGGGAGCGCACTGGGAGACCTGGCCGGCTGCCAGCGAGCAGAGCAGCAGAGCCAACGCTGCAGAAACTCGCAACTGAAAGAGCTGCATGGCTTGAGATGCAAGTGCAGGGCTTGAATGCAGTTAAGCTTTATTGCTTTGATTTGCACAATCAGATGCGAAATGCGGGCTGTGCGCTGCACCGGCTTATATAGAGCTCACACAGGGTTGGGGGCATGCCATCCAATAGTGAAAGTCGCAATAGCGTAAATCAGTCGAACCTCTCAGCTGGGTGCATCCGAACGCCCCAGTCAAACTGTCGAGCTGTTTAGTGCCTGTGCATTCGTGCTGCACCAGCTGAAGTCCCTGGCCACCACAAGGCACGGCTTTGTTTCTGCGAACTGAAAAATTTGAAGAGCTGCGCGTGACCGCAGGCCGTAGCATTCCATTTAGAAATGGCTGTCAACCAGCGCATCGCGTAAACAAATTAATTTATTAACTCAGGTTTTCTTAGTCTTCTTCGTTTTTGCTTTTAGCGCATCATCTGAACGAAATACATTTCTTAAATATAAATTCAACAGAGGCGTCTGTAATCTGTCTGTCTGAATCTGTCTTTGTCGAGTGCACCAAACGCCTGCGAGCAAACTCACAGATCAGGAGGAGAGCCTCAGAAATGATGAGACAGCAGTAGAGTATAAATAAATGACGGGAAACCTTTGAAGTGGGAATCCGAGCAACTGCAACTTGGCGACTGTAGCGCTACTCTTATTCGTTTACAGATTAAAGTCAGTCAGTCGCGCTGGTCTATCTTGAATGCTGTTAATTAAATAGCCAGTTGTTTTCATTTCGACAGTCAATCGAGAATTTACGAGTACATGGCACACAAAAATCAATCAAACGGAATACTAAAACGAACTACGGGAATTTCCCTTTGGCAGTTGATCTCCGGCATTTCCCCTCCGGAATTTACCTGCCAGCAATTTCCCTCTGGCAGCAGAGGGAATCTGGCATCATTCCTTCTGGCCAAAGGGGAAGTGCTGGATTGGAAACGCCGAAGAAGAAACGCCAGAGGGGAAGTGCTGGATTGGAAACGCCGAAGAAGAAACGCCAGAGGGGAAGTGCTGGATTGGAAACGCCGAAGAAGAAACGCCAGAGGGGAAGTGCTGGATTGGAAACGCCGAAGAAGAAACGCCAGAGGGGAAGTCTGGATTGGAAACGCCGAAGAAGAAACGCCAGAGGGGAAGTGCTGGATTGGAAACGCCGAAGAAGACACGCCAGAGGGGAAGTGCTGGATTGGAAACGCCGAAGAAGAAACGCCAGAGGGGAAGTGCTGGATTGGAAACGCCGAAGAAGAAACGCCAGAGGGGAAGTGCTGGATTGGAAACGCCGAAGAAGAAACGCCAGAGGGGAAGTGCTGGATTGGAAACGCCGAAGAAGAAACGCCAGAGGGGAAGTGCTGGATTGGAAACGCCCAAGAAGAAACGCCAGAGGGGAAGTGCTGGATTGGAAACGCCGAAGAAGAAACGCCAGAGGGGAAGTCTGGATTGGAAACGCCGAAGAAGAAACGCCAGAGGGGAAGTGCTGGATTGGAAACGCCGAAGAAGAAACGCCAGAGGGGAAGTCTGGATTGGAAACGCCGAAGAAGAAACGCCAGAGGGGAAGTGCTGGATTGGAAACGCCGAAGAAGAAACGCCAGAGGGGAAGTGCTGGATTGGAAACGCCGAAGAAGAAACGCCAGAGGGGAAGTCTGGATTGGAAACGCCGAAGAAGAAACGCCAGAGGGGAAGTCTGGATTGGAAACGCCGAAGAAGAAACGCCAGAGGGGAAGTCTGGATTGGAAACGCCCAAGAAGAAACGCCAGAGGGGAAGTGCTGGATTGGAAACGCCGAAGAAGAAACGCCAGAGGGGAAGTGCTGGATTGGAAACGCCGAAGAAGAAACGCCAGAGGAGAAGTGCTGGATTGGAAACGCCGAAGAAGAAACGCCAGAGGGGAAGTGCTGGATTGGAAACGCCGAAGAAGAAACGCCAGAGGGGAAGTGCTGGATTGGAAACGCCGAAGAAGAAACGCCAGAGGGGAAGTGCTGGATTGGAAACGCCCAAGAAGAAACGCCAGAGGGGAAGTGCTGGATTGGAAACGCCGAAGAAGAAACGCCAGAGGGGAAGTCTGGATTGGAAACGCCGAAGAAGAAACGCCAGAGGGGAAGTCTGGATTGGAAACGCCGAAGAAGAAACGCCAGAGGGGAAGTGCTGGATTGGAAACGCCGAAGAAGAAACGCCAGAGGGGAAGTGCTGGATTGGAAACGCCGAAGAGGAAACGCCAGAGGGGAAGTGCTGGATTGGAAACGCCGAAGAAGAAACGCCAGAGGGGAAGTGCTGGATTGGAAACGCCGAAGAAGAAACGCCAGAGGAGAAGTGCTGGATTGGAAACGCCGAAGAGGAAACGCCAGAGGGGAAGTGCTGGATTGGAAACGCCGAAGAAGAAACGCCAGAGGGGAAGTGCTGGATTGGAAACGCCGAAGAAGAAACGCCAGAGGGGAAGTGCTGGATTGGAAACGCCGAAGAAGAAACGCCAGAGGGGAAGTCTGGATTGGAAACGCCGAAGAAGAAACGCCAGAGGGGAAGTCTGGATTGGAAACGCCGAAGAAGAAACGCCAGAGGGGAAGTGCTGGATTGGAAACGCCGAAGAAGAAACGCCAGAGGGGAAGTGCTGGATTGGAAACGCCGAAGAGGAAACGCCAGAGGGGAAGTGCTGGATTGGAAACGCCCAAGAAGAAACGCCAGAGGGGAAGTGCTGGATTGGAAACGCCGAAGAAGAAACGCCAGAGGAGAAGTGCTGGATTGGAAACGCCGAAGAGGAAACGCCAGAGGGGAAGTGCTGGATTGGAAACGCCGAAGAAGAAACGCCAGAGGAGAAGTGCTGGATTGGAAACGCCGAAGAAGAAACGCCAGAGGGGAAGTGCTGGATTGGAAACGCCGAAGAAGAAACGCCAGAGGGAAAGTGCTGGATTGGAAACGCCGAAGAAGAAACGCCAGAGGGGAAGTGCTGGATTGGAAACGCCGAGAAGAAACGCCAGAGGGGCAGTGCTGAACGTGAAGTCCCGGAGGTAATATGCCGGATCGGAAGAGAAGTTCCAGAGAGAAAGTGTCGGAATGGATGAAAATATGAAAGGGCAGAGGCGGAGGGGAAATGTCAGAGGTGAAGGCCAGAGTGAAAGTTTACTATTTTCAGGAGGGAATGATTGAGTGACAGTGCGGGAAAGGAAATGCCAGAGGGGAAATATGGATGTGAATATAGCGCAACTCGTATCAAAATATTTTCAATCGCCTCATTATACAGCGAACTGCATCAATTCAGCTCCACTGTGTCTCTAAAGACTGGCGACTTTGATTCATGTTTGATAAAATGGCTTGCTATTCATACTGTTAAAATACTGATAGAACAGACAGCACAATACTGATAGAACAGACAGCACAATACTGATAGAACAGACAGCACAATACTGATAGAACAGACAGCACAATACTGATAGAACAGACAGCACAATACTGATAGAACAGACAGCACAATACTGATAGAACAGACAGCACAATACTGATAGAACAGACGGCACAATACTGATAGAACAGACAGCACAATACTGATAGAACAGACAGCACAATACTGATAGAACACACAGCACAATACTGATAGAACAGACAGCACAATACTGATAAAAATCATTACTGGAAATTCCCGTGCGAAAATGAATGACAGAGAAATTTGTAAACAATATCTGTCTGTTTGAGTTGCACAGATTTCTGAGTTGGGGTGTTCAGCCTTTTATAATTAGCTTTTTGTTACAAATAGTTTGTGTCTATTAAAATGAGTTTATAGAGTATAAATATTTTTTCACTTTTTATGCGCTAGATTGTTTTCAGTCAGTAAGACTCTTGCAATCAGGGAGACGTAAAAATCAATATTTTTTGTTATTAATAATTAGCAGCAGCAGGCTTGTTAGTCTCCTAAACATGTTTAGCATAAGTTCGAAAATCTGTATCTGATTCAACAGAGTGGGCCACTGAGTTGCTCAAGTTTTGATGCTCAAATCTGCAGCATCAGCCGCACTTCACGAAGAGACAGCCGGGCAGAGCCATACCACCAGCTGATATACCCTTCGGCCTTCAGCTAGGTGCATCCGAACCCCATATAGCTAGACTGGCGACTCGTGCTACATTAGTTGAAGTAACGCCACAAGGCACGGTTCCATTTCTTCTTACAGTAAAAATGTGAAGATCTGCGCGTGACCGCAGGCCGCAGCATTTCATTTCGAGATGGCTATCTTCCAGCGCATGCATGTGTAAGTCTCATTCGGCTTTTCTCTCAGACCTCGGATTCTGTCAGCGTTATCCATCGCGTAAACACTTTGGCTTTCTATGTTTTCTTCGTTTCTGCTTTCAGTGCATTGCCTGAACGCTGAAGCAAGGAGAGGCCTCTGTCATGTTGGGGACGAATGTCTGTGTCGAGTGCACCAGTCTCGAGATCTGCAATCAGCAGCCAAGCAACAAGGGTTGCAGCAATAAACAGGGTGAAAATCAAGATAGCTGCATAACGAATCTGGCACAGAAGGAGAACGCACAGAAAGGTTCTCAGAGCGGGACAGGAAAGCGAGACCCACAGATCGAGCCAGATCGAGCCCTACCGCTGGCGACCCTGTGCTGGCGCCCCACAATACCCCCCCCCCCCCACCCAAATTGCATTTCAAGTTCCTTCCAAAGCACCGCTGGTACAGACCGCATCAAATTACTTCTCCTAAAGATTTTGCAAAAGAAAAAAGAGAATTCTACGGGTAGAGAATTATTAAACAGCCTATTGAAAACTGAGACTGGGAATCTCATCTGTCCATCCTGCACTCCACTTATCCCTATAGGCCCTTCTCTACATGGAAAGTGTCCACTTTTGGCGGGTGCTCACGATGATGAACCCCACAGAATCTCACAGACTGGCACAGATTTTGGGTAGTTTTTCTGCTTTTTTAATGAGACAGGTAAAATGCCTGTAATTATTGAAAAGCATAGAATAGAAGCGCTCCCCACTGCATACAGTTATCTCGCTTCTCCCGCTCATCCTAAACTTCTGCCTTTCCAAGCAGAGTCGCAGGCTGTATCTATATATGCGACAGTCATTTTCCACGAGACTGCAACTCTAGCGTAAAAGTAGGCACTGACTTTGGTTGACAAACTCGTAAATTTACGTAAACTTACCCTCCGTGAAGTAAACTAACGTCAAATAGCGTTTATTTACCTGAAACCACGTTAATCAACCTTCAAGCTATTGGTTAATTAACCCCCCCCCCCAGTATTACGAGCAACCATCGTTTTCAACGGGAACTGATCGGGAGCATGAGAATTTCCCACAGGAAGTTATCCCGCCGAGATTTCTCCGCCGAGGTTGTCCCACAGCGAGGTTTTCCCGCAGGGGTTTTCTAGTCGGAATTTCAACTCAAATACAGTCTATAGACTAAACTAGACTACTGTATTTGAGTTGGTATTTGAGTTTAGTTCTGCTCTCCTCTCATTTGTTCTGTTCTGTTCTGTTCTGTTCTGTTCTGTGGTCTGTTTTGTTTCAACTTTTTACACCAAATCAAATTTTGCTGTAAAAAATTAAATAAACTGAGATCATGAGTGTATTTGAGCTACACATGATTCTATATTTAAGATGGTTAATCTTTTCGATTATGCTTGTTGTTAATTTGAATAAAAATTGTTGAAAATATGAGCTTATTGAGTTGAAAATCACAAAAACTATTGTTTTCCGTTATTTTACGCTCGACTGTTCTTAGTCAGTAAATCTCTTACAGCCAGAAAAATTTCAAAAATCTATATTTTATGGTTAATAATCTGGGAAGGTTTGATCAGGGAAGCCTCTATGGAAGCTTCCCTGGTTGGATATTAGTGTTTAAAAATATACCGGTAAAATAGCATAAATCCGATAAAAACTGTATTTTAATTAACAGATTGCTTCACTGAGTTGCTTAATTTCTGATGCTCAAACCTGCAGCATCAGTCGCACTTCACACAGAGACAGCAGAGCAGAGCCAGAGTACCAGACCGGAACTGGAGCAACTGAAGGAAAATAGGCTCCGTTAGGGTTGGTATAATAGCAGTTTGTAAACCACCAGCCTCCACTTCTTCTGTTTCTCCCTCCATTTCTGTCAGAGCATTCAGAACTCCACAGTTACCACTTCGCCGTGGAGAACCGCATGCCTTTCTGGGTCTTCAAAGCGTCAAAGCTGACACTGGACCTGTCCCTCAGCATCTCTCGGTACGTCATCCGATACCCAGTGCTGGCGTCTCCCACCTGGAATCCCGCGTACTCCGAATGCAGCTCAGAGCCGTTCCACAGCTTCATCTCCACTCTGAGGGTGGCGCCGCCCTGGCTGAGCGAGTGGATGGCGGAGAGACCTGCGGGAGGAGAGCGGCTGAGTCTGAGTCACTTCAGTCACACTGTCAGCCTGCAGTGACGCTCCTTATGGACAACCACCAGAGATCGCTCTCTTTCTCTCTCTCTCTTCCTTCTGAGTGGCTGCAGTCGTTTTTGATCATCATTTTTAGTGTCATATTAGTTGATGATGAGTTGATGGCTCAGCTGATAACAGAAGGATCCGCAACCCACCAGCAGAGGCAGAAGGCAAAGGCAGCCGGGTGGCAGGGAGCGCGAAGCAGCGACAGCAAAGTAAAATTGGAGTCGGAGCAATAGGAGTCAGGCCGAGCCTGTGAACAAGAGGCTTGAAACCCTACGGCACGCGGAGGAGAGGAGGCGCAATGGGGTTGGGGGTTAGCAGAATTTACACTGAGGTCCAGGGAGCAAGCCTAGTGTAAAGTAGACATCTAACTCCTTTCTGTAAATGTACTCTGCTGTGCATCCATCTCGCATCAATTGAAAGCGCTTGAGTCAGCTAGCACTCTGTCATAAGATGGACAAGATCTGTTATGACACCCGTCACAAATATTAGTTGATACAAAACTGCCGCTCACCGATCCAGAAGTCCGTGCGGTCACCGAACCCAGTCTCGTACTCAGTCCAGTCTCGTTGGAAACTCACTCTGCCAGTAAGTCGCTGCTGAATCTTCAGGAAGCAGCGACCGTCTGGCTGCAGTTGAAACGCACTGGAAGGGTACGCTGTGTGTTGAGCAGAGGCGCATTGCAGCTTGGCACAGGACTTCGGGCTGGAGCACCTATAGCTGCTACAGACGATTTCATTTTCCATGATGAAGTGATTCGGCTGGAATTGAAGAGGCACTGCTAAGCAACCAGCGAAGTCACCCGCCACTGCACGTGTCGCCACAGGTCAGCGGGCTCCGCCAGCACAGCAGTCCTGGAAGTCAGTGTCAGTGAAGCTGTTGGCAGCTGTTTGGACCAATTCAGATCATTATCTAATTTGACGGCTAAAAACCAAAACACTACAAAATAAAACCGTAACAAACTCTAGTCTCGTACTGAAAGTGACATTCGCATGAATACATGTAAATTCTAGTCTAGAATAAGGCATCAGAAGCTCACAAGCATGTCAGCCAACCTGAGATCGCGGCACTTCGTCAAGGTTCCACAGAGCAGCCGCAGCTGAGCGG
This sequence comes from Macrostomum lignano, assembly GCA_002269645.1. Lineage (NCBI taxonomy): Eukaryota > Metazoa > Platyhelminthes > Macrostomidae > Macrostomum > Macrostomum lignano. The sequence continues at coordinate 149,021 of NIVC01001580.1, read as the reverse complement.
ACCTCCAGTCTGCCGACGCCATCAGCGGACCTACCTCGAACCGAGCACTCAACAAAGAGCTCACCGATCTCTCAGCAGTCCACAGCCGCATGAAGTCGACCGAGCGAGGCGACAAGTCGGCCAACTGAGTCCTCACAGCATCGCGTGTGGCCTCATCTTGCAGCACCAGATCCAGCTTCAGGTAGTGCATGTCTCGGCTGTAGTCATACCTGACTGACTCGCTGCTCAAGCTGGAGATGTTGTGGCACAGCAGAGGCTCGATGAGGAAGTGGCCCTTGATGTCGAGTCTCTGGTGCACTCGGGCAGAGCAGTTATCGTGATTGACGTACCGAATGAATAGCAGCTCAGGGGATACGGAGCACAGGGGTAGGAACCTTTTTCTGTAGAAGCCAACTTCAATTAAGCTGTCGTTTTGCAGCATGAAGCTGCTCTGAACCTCGTGGAAACAGCCATTCGACAGAAGAGTAGCGGAGAGTTTTAGTTTTCAAAGAGTCTCGATTGCGGAATTTTCAATTTTTTCTCGATCGTTTATCTTGGCGCTTGTTAACAAAAAAATTTCATTTGGTTGATATTCACCAGTCCTGACATGTTTTTTCGCTGATTTAGAATTTCTTTTCTGTTTTTTGCCCAAAGCCGAGTCTCAGAGTGGCTACTGGCTCATCCGGAGTCCACAGGAAGCCCAAAGCCCGAATTGATGAGCGGTTGTCGGCTGAGACGCTGATGTTGGTCACCGTGGCAAAGCTCACAAACCTCGTTGACAGATGCCGCAGTTGACGCTGAGCCTCTGCGAGCATCCCAGCATCCCTCATCAATACAGGAACGCTGAAGTACAGCTGCTGGGTGATGAAGTCGAATCGGGGAACAATGCCTCTCAGGCTGTCCGTCACGCACATGAGCGGCTCGACTGCCAAGTGCGGACCGTCGCTCGCTCCCGTGTCGTGCACGAACAGCGCGCAGCCGTTCACGCTGAGCTGCGCCACGAAGCGGAGCCGCGGAGAGTCAGCGGGAGCGCACTGGGAGACCTGGCCGGCTGCCAGCGAGCAGAGCAGCAGAGCCAACGCTGCAGAAACTCGCAACTGAAAGAGCTGTATGGCTTGAGATGCAAGCGTAGGGCCTGAATGCAGTTAAGCTTTATTGCTTTGATTTGCACAATAGAATACTGCTGCTGTGTCTCGCAGATTGAACGCAGCCAAGTCAGAAGCGAAATGCGGGCTGTGCGCTGCATCGGCTTATATAGAGCTCAATGCAGTTTTAGGGGGGCATGCCGTCCAATAGACATGGCGTGAGTCAGTCAAAGCCTCAGCTGGGTGCATCCGAACCCTCAGCCAAAGTCTAGCTGTTTAGTGCCGGTGCACTTGTGCTGCACCAGTTGAAGTTTCTGCGAACAGTAAAAATTTCAAGATCTGCGTGCGGCGCGTGACTGCCGACCGCAGCGGTTCCAGGCATTTTTAGAGATGGCTGTCAACCGGCGCATGCGTAACGTCGCATCGGCTTTTCTCAGACCTCGATCGGTTTCTGCGTCAGGCGTTCTACATCGTGTAAACAATAAAATTTCATAACGTTACTTGTTGGCTTTTCTATGTTTCTGCTTTCAGTGCATATCGCCTACTGAACAATTAAAAGATATAAACTAATATAGATTATAAACTATAGAACAGACAGAAAAATGCTGATAGAACAAATAGCACAGTACTGCTAGACTGAATAGAACAGACACTAGAATCTGCTATAGTTGGGATCAAGAGACGAAGGCGTCGTCATCTGTGGTTTCTTGCCACAAAAAGCAGTTTGCCACGGCTCTTCGGTGTGGCTGTGGCCATGAGTGCTTCTTTTCCTCGCATCAGCTCGTGGCTGCGAGTGCATGGCTTTGAAGCAGGCGAGCTGTTAAGACTCAGCTTGCTGTTTGTTGGCATCATGCGAGCAACTGCACTGTGCTTGTGCGACAAATGTACAATCGGCTAACATGTAAATGTAACATGTATCCATTATTAGAAATGTGTTCAAGTCACTGGCATCTCTCGAGGCTTTTTATTAGTATCAGAAATGCTAAAATCTGCCCCCTACAGTTGCAAATTCATTCGCTTCTGGTACGACGTGATCGTGGATGGTTGGCGCGAAGACTGATATATTGCATGCATAGATTTCCCCCAGCAGGGCGAGTCGCTGCATGATAAGCTTAAATTTCTAACTAGTGCTCGTGGAGTTTTGTCTCCACATGATATGATTTGCGCTACGCACGGCCATCAGATGAAAGGACATGAGCTTGTGATCAGAGCGCCAGAATTGCACCCCCCACGTCGCCGGTGTTACAATTAGCGGCTAAAAAGTATAACATTTGCTAATTATAAAAATATAACAAAGCGAAATGCAAAAATAGTAAATTAAAATCTGAAACTTGTTTTCTTTAATTAGGGACGTAATTTTTTACTCTAGTGTTTTATTAAGGTATAAAAATAAGCAAAATTACGTACTTATTCTGAGTCTTTTACCTTTTTAATCTGCTTACTTAACCTCATTTTTTTAGGTTTACCGTTTTGCGATCCCACTAAACATCAAATTGTTTACCCTGCTACCATAAATAAAACTATGCTACACCCCTGGACAACAGCAAAAATAGAGGTATAAAAACTACATGGAAGACAATAATTATTCAAATCAAGGCAATGCCGCGCAGCCCAATCAAACCGAGTTCTTGGCTTTGTATCAGCAACTCTGCTTTAAGAATGAAATTAAGCCGAACGACCACATTATTTTAGCAATTAAAAGGTACGACTCTTGAATAGAAAAACATTCAATACTGATCAAACAACCAATCATATTCTGCTTTGACCTGGTTTCAATCTAATACTATGGACAACAGAAAACTTTGTCCAAATAAATTTCATCGTATCAATAATTTATTCAGATTCCTTATTTTGAGCATAGTTTCACATTGTATTATGAGCACTTATACTTCTATGTTTTAGAGTATTTGGAAAAAAGGCTTTCTCACAGTGAGACAGATTTTACTTCTTGACTTTATTGTCTTTTAAGGTTGGATGCATATTGAATGCAGTATGCTTATATATGCTTTTTACAAGCTATGGCTTTATAATTATGTCATTATAAAATTAAAAATTATACATTAAAATATAATAATTCTGAAATAAACTTGAGAAAATACAGAAAATATACTTTGATGATACCAGCTACTGAAAGAAATGAATAAAATGATATAAATATGTTTAAATGTATTAAATAAAAATGAAAAATATATGCTCCAATATATGGACAAACCATTTTAGTATTGTGGTTATAGTGTTTTATATAATAGAATATAAAGAATACACTGTATTATGTATAGTATAAAAAATAATACACGTGTAAGACATGGTGCACTATTATTATGTAAATTATAAGCCAAGTAAATACTAAAAAACATTACAAACCTAACATCTAGAGCACCAGTGTCCACAAGCACAGAGGGCTTAGTCCTGAACCTCACCAATGCATCAGTGAGTGCAGAGTCGGCCGGAATATTGGCCGAATGTCTCAGCGTGGACTCCTGTTTTGATGAGGTCAGCTTTGCTGACTGCCAGCTTTCTGAAGAAGGTGAGTCAACTAAATTTGTTCTGTTCTGCAGCCAGTTTTATTTGTCAGATTAGGTAGTTACGAGTATATGTATTCAACTCAACCTACTCCCCAGAAAGATTCTGACACAATTCTTGTTCATCTTTGGAGCTTCATCAATAACATTCTCCATCCCCGACAGCCCTTCGAGCCATCATTGGCGGCCTGCGCACGAATGCGTTCTGCCGTCGGCTCGACCTCAAGGGCAACGGGATTCGCGGCAGGACAGTGGAACTGCTGGGCAGCTATTTGGAGCACAATGAGTCGCTGAAATGGTGAGCGGATGAGGATGTGCGGTATTGTCCAATGTAAAGAAAGGTTTTGAGCAATTGCTCTAGCATTCGGTTTGACTATCCTGACATCCAGTTTGACTATCCTGACATCCAGTTTGACTATCCTGACATCCAGTTTGACTATCCTGACATCCAGTTTGACTATCCTGACATCCAGTTTGACTATCCTGACATCCAGTTTGACTGTCCTGACATCCAGTTTGACTATCCTGACATCCAGTTTGACTATCCTGACATCCAGTTTGACTATCCTGACATCCAGTTTGACTATCCTGACATCCAGTTTGACTATCCTGACATCCAGTTTGACTATCCTGACATCCAGTTTGACTATTCTGACATCCAATTTGACTATCCTGACATCCAGTTTGACTATCCTGACATCCAGTTTGACTATCCTGACATCCAGTTTGACTATCCTGACATCCATTTTGACTATCCTGACATCCAGTTTGACTATCCTGACATCCAGTTTGACTATCCTGACATCCAGTTTGACTATCCTGACATCCAGTTTGACTATCCTGACATCCAGTTTGACTATCCTGACATCCAGTTTGACTATCCTGACATCCAATTTGACTATCCTGACATTCAACTTGACTGTTTTGACATCCGTGTTTTGATCCTAGTTAGTCACATAAATGTTCATCACTTGAAAGAAACTTTAAATAACATTCAAAGATTTTGCATTATCCTTTTTGAATTCGCACCAAACAAATGACTTTTAAATGCTTGCCCGCAGCCTGATCCTCGAGTGGAACCAGCTCGGCATGCTCGAGAAATCCTTCGCCGCGTTTTGCGACGGCCTGGCAAAAAATTCCGGCTTGGAAATTTTGGATTTGCGAAACAACCAGCTGAACCACGAGTGCGCCTCTGACCTCGCCAAGGTCGTTCGATGTAACTCCAGTCTCACTGTTATCGGTGAGTCAGTCAGGTTGAGTCAGTCAGGTTGAGTCAGTCAGGTTAAGCGAGCTCATCCCGCGAACCTCCCAGACCTTCGCTGGAATACAGTGGGACTCCTCGGCGCCCGCGAGCTGCTGAGCGGCATGTCGAAGAATCGAACCCTGGCCCGCCTGGACCTGACGGGCAACAACGTGCCGCAGGACCTGACCAGAGCCATCGAAATTGCCGCCGGGCACAACGAGGAGGTCGCCAGGTCGTCGTCAGGCCTCGCGCAGCGCTCAATGATGCTGTCTGAGCAGCTGAACGCCAGAGATCGGGAGCAGAAGCGCGAGGTGATTTGCCTCTTGGTTGCTATAGTAACTCAAAGCTCAATCTCCTTGCTACACATAAAGCTTTATAACAAATGAATCAAATGGGAGACATAGCAACAGGATAATACCCTTGGATACGAGTCCCATAGCAAAGGTTTTATAGATTTCTTGGATACGTGTTGCATAGCAACGGTTTGTGATTTCTTGGATACGAGTTGCATAGCAACGGTTTTAGAGATTCCTTGGATACGAGTCGCATAGCAACGGTTTTATAGATTACTTAGATACGAGTCGCATAGCAGCGGTTTATGATTCCTTGGATACGAGTCGCATAGCAGCGGTTTATGATTCCTTGGATACGAGTCGCATAGCAACGGTTTATGATTCCTTGGATACGTGTTGCATAGCAACTGTTTGTTATTCCTTGGATACGAGTTGCATAGCAACGGTTTTAGAGATTCCTTGGATACGAGTCGCATAGCAACGGTTTGTGATGCCTTGGATACGCGTCGCATAGCAACAGTTTTATAGATTTCTTGGATACGAGTTGCATAGCAACGGTTTTTGATTCCTTGGATACGAGTCTCATAGCAACGGTTTATGATTTCTTGGATACCAGTTGCATAGCAACGGTTTTATGGATTCCTTGGATACGTGTCGCATAGCAACTGTTTGTGATTCCTTGGATACGAGTTGCATAGCAACGGTTTTAGAGATTCCTTGGATACGAGTTGCATAGCAACGGTTTATGATTCCTTGGATACGAGTCGCATAGCAACGGTTTATGATTCCTTGGATACGAGTCGCATAGCAGCGGTTTTTGATTCCTTGGATACGAGTTGCAACGGGGACCAACTAATTGAATAAAAGTTAAGAATCAAAAGTTCATGCCAGTGTCCATTACCTCATCTATTGCCAACAGGTGTCAAAACTGCTGACTCGACTCGACAACACGGAGAGCTCGATGCGCCAGCAGTCGCACCGAAGCCACCAGCGAATCCAGCAGCTGCAGAGCCTTCTGGATGAGAAGAAGTTCCTGTTCAGCCAGCAGCAGGCAAAGTGAGACTTTGGATATGAGTTTGATGAATAAGTCAAAAACTGAGAACTCACTTGCCTAATAAAAGTTAACCTGAACGCTTTTTGTATACATAGATTGAATATCGGGATTTAGGATCAGGGGCTTTAGCACCAGGGGGCTTTAACACCAGGGGCTTTAGCACCAGGGGCTTTAGCACCAGGGACTTTAGCACCAGGGACTTTAGCACCAGGGACTTTAGCATCAGGGGCTTTAGCACCAGGGGTTTTAGCACCATGGGGTTTTAGCACCATGGGGTTTTAGCACCATGGGGTTTTTAGCACCATGGGGTTTTAGCACCAGGGGTTTTAGCACCATGGGGTTTTAGCACCATGGGGTTTTAGCACCATGGGGTTTTAGCACCAGGGGTTTTAGCACCATGGGGTTTTAGCACCATGGGGTTTTAGCACCATGGGGTTTTAGCACCAGGGGTTTTAGCACCATGGGGTTTTAGCACTAGGGGTTTTAGCACCATGGGGTTTTAGCACTAGGGGTTTTAGCACCAGGAGCTTTAGCACCATGGGGTTTTAGCACCAGGGGCGCCAGCGGCGGTGGTTTCAAAGCAAAAAAAGTTGTTGGGAGCTACTAAAATTAGAAGCAAAAGTGCCAAACCTGCTGTACAGTGTTGCCATAATGTGGGCAGCCTTGCCCCCCCCCCCGGTCACGCCCCTGACACAGCCGAACCCTCAACTGTCCGCCCAGGCTGTCCCTTGCCGAGTCGCAGCTGGCCGTGGTGGAGACAAAGTACACCGAGCTGCAGAAGAGCCTGCAGCAGATGCTGCTGGACAAGGAGGAGCTGATCCGCTCGCACGCACTGGAGATGCAGCGCCAGCGCGAAGATCGGCAGCAGCAGGAGGCCGGGCTGCGCAAGGAGTTTGACAACCTGACGGTGAAGTGCGCCCAGCTGGAGGCCCAGGTGGCGGACAGTGAGCAGCGGGCTGAGCAGTTGAAGGCGGCCAACTTGGAGCTGCGTGAGGAAGTGGCCGCCGTGCAAGCGGAGAAGCGCCTGCGACAGGCGGAGCTGGACGAGCGTCTGCAGACGGAGCGGCAGCAGTGCAGGGACCAGCTGCTGGAGATGGAGAGCGCGCGGGATCGGGAGGTGAGCTACTGCTACTACTACTACTACTACTACTGCTACTACTACTACTACTACTACTACTACTACTACTACTACTACTACTACTACTACTACTACTGCTACTACCACTACTACTACTACTAATCCCTAAAACCCACAGCTCAACCAGCTGCGTGCGGAGTTCGAATCCTCGGACAGAGCCCATCGAGACCGACAGGCGCGCGCTGACCGGGAACGCGCCGATTTGGAATCGGAGACGGCGCGACTCCGGGCGCAGCTGCAGTCGGAGAAGCTGGCAGCCGAAGAGGCTCAGGCGGGGCTGCGGGCGCGGCTCAGGGCCGAGGAGGAGCAGCGAGTGGCGGCGCTGGAGGAGCGAGCGCGGCTGCTGCAGTCGGGCAAGGAGGAGGCGGCCGGGCGGGCGGCGGCCCTGGCGGCTCAGCTGGCGGAGCAGCAGCGGGCGCAGGCGGCCCAGCAGGCAGAGGTGGAAGCCGGCAAGAGGCGTCTGGAGGATGCGGCAACGCAGCTGGCAGCGGCGAGGGCCGAGGGCCACGCTGAGGCGGCCCGGGTACGGCTGGAGATGCAGGTGAGTCACTGCGGGGCTGTCTTGTTTGCTGATTGATAACTAGGGAAACTATATACAATAGCTCGTACTATAGCCCGCGGCCACGGGTAGATGTTGGGTTTAAAATTATTTGAGTTGAAAGTAGAGAGCAGTCAAATGCCGTGAGCTCGTGAGTATCCCACATACTCACAAAGCCCTAATAAACTGTACGTATTACATGTATTTTGAAGCTTCTGTGGCAGTAGTAGTAGTAGTAGTAGTAGTAGTAGTAGTAGTAGTAGTAGTAGTAGTACTAGTAGTAGTAGTAGTAGTAGTAGTAGTAGTAATAGTAGTTGTAGTTGTAGTAGTAGCAGTATTAGTAGTAGTGGTAGTAGTAGTAGTAGTAGTAGTTGTAGTTGTAGTAGTAGTAGTAGTAGTAGTAGTTGTAGTTGTAGTAGTAGTAGTATTAGCTGCAACTACTTTTTGTTATAATAGCTCGACCGTATACAGTGTACAGTACAGTATACAGCCAAGTCATTGTAAGCCATAGAAATGTTTGTAATGGCAGAGATAGTCTATGGCCAGCCCTGCTTAAGCCTCATTTTCAAGCTTCGATTTGAAGAGTCTAAAGATCGTTATTGAACCGATTCTATTAGAATAGCTTTATACGAGAGTAACCTTGCTTTCGAGTGATCAATGAGAATCAGTCGTTTTAAAAATATTTGTGAAACTCTGGGTCACTCGTTAATGATTATAATTTATAGAATCGAGGCTGTGGGCACAAAGTGGCTCAACGCCTTTAGCGACATCACTTTATTATCAAAACTTTGCTATCAGATATCAGTGAACAAAAATGATCTATGGAAGTCGATGCTTTGAGGTTTGAAATTGCCATGCTTCAATTCAAGGCGTGCGGTGTAAACAAGCACTTTAAAAAAAACAACAAACAACCTAAACAAAACCACCAGGAGCGGCTGAACTCGCTCGAGGCTGAACGCCGCAGTCAGAAAGAGCTGCACGAAGAGATTGCCAGCTTGAAGTCGGAGCTGCAGCGCTGCCGTGACGAGTCTCGCGAACAGCTGGCTGCCAAGGACACGCAGCTGGCGGTGCTGCAGGAGCGGCTGAACGCCAGGGGCGAGGAGCTGCGTCGATGGCGCGAGGACGAAGAGGCGCGGGCAGCAGCGCTGCAGACAGCCGTCATGCAGTTCTGCAGGAGGGGCGGCAGCGCCAAGGCTGCCAACAGCGAGTAGAACAAAAATGTATACAATATTAACCTTCCGCTGCCACTCCAGCAATGTTTGGAGAACTTGAACGGAGCAATGAAGGCATTCTACGCTGGTAACGCAGTGGACAAGTTTAAAATAAGTCATTTTTTACCAATTTTGTAATTTTTAATTAGTTAGTAAGATAGTTAGCAAGATAGTTACTTTGTTTGTTAGTCAATCAGCTAGTTAGTTAGTTAGTTAGTTAGCTAGTTAGTTAGTTAGTTAGTTAGTTAGTTAGTTAGTTAGTTAGTTAATTAGTTAGTTAGTTAGTTAGTTAGTTAGTTAATTAGTTAGTTAGTTAGTTAGTTAGTTAGTTAGTTAGTTAGTTAGTTAGTTAGTTAATTAGTTAGTTAGTTAGTTAGTTAGTTAGTTAGTTAGTTAGTTAGTTAGTTAGTTAGTTGTTTAGTTAGTAAGTAAGTAAGTTAGTTAGTTAGTTAGTTAGTTAGTTAGTTAGTTAGTTAGTTAGTTATTTAGTTAGTAAGTAAGTTAGTTAGTTAGTTAGTTAGTTAGTTAGTTAGTTAGTTAGTTATTTAGTTAGTAAGTAAGTTAGTTAGTTAGTTAGTTAGTTAGTTAGTTAGTTAGTTAGTTATTTAGTTAGTTAGTTAGTTAGTTAGTTAGTTAGTTAGTTAGTTAGTTAGTTAGTTAGTTAGTTAGTTAGTTAGTTATTTAGTTAGTAAGTAAGTTAGTTAGTTAGTTAGTTATTTACTTAGTTAGTTAGTTAGTTAGTTAGTTAGTTACTTAGTTAGTTACTTAGTTAGTTAGTTCGTTATACGAGTAGTTAGAGAATGCAGAAACACTCACAGGGTGCACCGCGACCTTGACTTTCATATTGTCAAGCATTGTATACTCTCTGTGATACATGTATTAGGGTTGGCAAACATGTACGTAAATCGCACAAGTCGCAACCAAAATTTTCCAGCTATACGCCGACATTTAATTGTTTAATTTCACGCGCCATTCTGTGGATCTCCATTTGAGAGCATGTGAAATAGCTGCGTTAGTCTATAGTAATCTGCAGATCACCTAGATTTAGCCAGTTTCTGCTGTCTTTTTTCAATACAGGTACATGTATTTTTATTCATCAACGTTATTATAGCTAGTTTCAATTTTTGAGGGCCAGGAGCTCGAAAAAAAACTTGCTTATTTACTTTAACATGTAGAATGTGAGCGTCGCCTACTGCTGAGCAGCGGGCACCATTTATTTTAAATCATTCAGCGATTGGATGCACTTTAGACATGTACATGTACATCTGTTTAGGATTTATAATTTCTTTATTGATTCTCATCCTGAGTCGACTAGAATCACTTGTTTGTTATCGTTGTTTTAACAATTCAAAGTATTTGCCACAAGTGTTATTTTTGCAAATAAACGTCAGTCGTATTCTCACTAAATTTATGCTGACTTAATATGAGTTTTTGTTCGAATATATTCTTTTTTGTAATGAAACCAATTCATTGAACGGAATTTAGCGGAAAAAATCCTTATTCAGCAAAAAATCTATCTACATTAAAAAACTAACTTGTCTTAATGATGAAAACTGCTAACTATATTTTATTTCAAAAGTACATAGCGAGATTAAGAGTATTAGAAAAATCTATAGATAGTGTTAAAGACTACGTACTGTACATGTATAGAGAACTTATTTAAGATAAAAGGCACTCACGCGTATAAAAATAATGTAAAATGTAACTAACTTCTAAGTAATTAAGCACGCAACTACATGCAAAAAGCGCATCTAGAAAATATAAAGAATATGGGAAAATGCTAAAGAAAAGCTACGAGAACCAACATCTTGAGAAGCAGATAATTTTATGTAGAATTTGGAACACGCTAACAAATAGCTACTCAAACAGTTATGGAATTACATCCATATACCAAAAATGATTTGTTTGTATGCTATTGAAAATTGTAACAAAAGCTACTAAAACCGCATCTGGGAAATAGATAACATTATATAAAGAATAGCTACTGGAGCATTCTAACAAAGAGCTATTAAAACACGAATCTAGAAAAATTCAACGTATGAAACATTCACCGACACTTATTCAGACACTTCTACAGACACTTTAGTTTCTGTCATACTAATTGTAGAAACAAGCATTAAATTTGTTTATTCCTAACAAACTATCAGTAAAATGCTTTATTTTAAGCTTTTTTGCTTTATTTTATTAAATATGAATCATGAAATTTGTTATTCTGCATAGATTCTCTTCACGTGAAGAAGAATGTTAAATTTGTCCAGGACACTTCCTAATTCATATTTAATAAAATAAAGCAAAAAATGCTTAAAATAAAGCATTTTACTGATAGTTTGTTAGGAATAAACAAATTGATTGCTTGTTCCTACAATTCGTATGACAGAAACTAAAGTGTCTGTAGAAGTGTCTGAACAAGTGTCGGTGAATGTTTCATACGTAAAATTCAATACTAAATTAAACGTAAAAACACGCTAGCTAAATAAACAGCTACAAACACGCTTCAAGAAATATGATAATGTATAATATAATATGGAAGCATTATTACTAAAGATTAGCTAAAATTTGAACCTCTGCGATATATTACTGTAGATAGAAGGTACGGCAAACTCTGCTTCAACGTAAATCTTAGAAAAATTCACTAAAGGAATGCGGCCCACAACATTATTTAGCTCGTAATCACTAAAGCCGCGTTTTCCGTATTTTCTATTTTATGGTATGGTAATACTTATAGCCCTAAAACATTCTTAAGAAAATTTGTCCTACATTAAAACTTTCCTTAATGGGGACTTGAGTCCTTAAGAGTCAAAGATCTTATTGATAAAGTTAATTATTGATAAAATAGACAATTGTGCTAATTCAGATCTTTTCTACTTTTAAGCAGCATCTTATTCAGTCTCAGTCACCATAAGGTGCTTTTGACTCTCAAAAATATAACATTATTAAAACAAATAAATCTTTTGCTGCAGCAAATAAGCAAAATTTGTACAGATTCGTTTTAATTAGCTCGTAAAGTTTCTATAGGAACGATAAAATAAAAATCGAGTTAAAATATGTCAGTCAAAATTTACTGTGCACTCATTCGTCTATCACCTGCAGTAGCTCTTCTTGCAGCCTTGTCCATCAACTCTTTGAAATTAGTTGAACCAACTGGTCAACTTTACTCTCCAAGCTGTTCATCCTGTCCAGCATTGCCGAGCGCAAACTCTCGTTTATCACTTCCAGCTTCTCTTCCTGCTTGTACATCCTGTCCAGCATTGCCGAGCGCAAACTCTCGTTCATCCCTTCCAGCTTCTCTTCCTGCTTTTCTATAGTTTCTCCCAGCTTGTCGCGCATTTGAGCGAGGGAGTTGCGTGTGAAGGCCTTCAGAGCATCAAAGTCCGGCTGGTTCTCTTCCAGCTGTTGCAGAAAATTGGCTCGGTTTCTGCTGAAGCAGCTGGCTTGGATCCTCAGGAATTTCAGATAGTCTTCTGGATATGAACTGCCATCCGACTTCCACCACTCCTGAAGTTTAGGAAAGCACGTTTTAAAAAAATTGGAACGCTCTAGGTTTTCTAGTCGTCCTCTGGGGTTCTGCTTTACCGTAGTATTTTGAGTGAAGGTTTTTCAGGTGGTTTCGATAACATGGCCTCTAAAACGGTTTAAAATGGCCTACATCCACGGTAATTCGTTCAGAATTTCGAATGCGAAAGTTTCGAGCAGCGACCAAAGTATGATGCATTCGGAATAGCTACATTTAAATTTAAATCTTATATCATTCTTCCTTCACTTCCCACCTCTGTAATCCCAAGCTTATCTACTGTACAAAGCCATGGGCAGCTACTTGTTCTCAAAACCTAATATAATTCGTCCATATTGTGGTCCACAAATTGACGAGAAGTACAGTGGTAGGGGGAGTTAAACTTTAAAATATTAAAAGTACTAAAATATAGTACTTGCAACGTACGAGCTATGTAGTAGTGGATCAATTGTGATCAAAGGGTCAACTGACCGCGGGAAAAATAGTCCAGTAAAAACGGTCACCTGTTGCTCTGAAATACGCTCGTAGCACTGACGAAACTCTATAGCCTGTCATGACATGAAACTCCAATTCACCCCTTAAAGAATGAAACAGTCGACCACCTAAAAAACCCTGGATCCGTTTCTGAATATGAAAAAAATAGGATGCAAAATCTCGCTCACTCACCTTCTCTTGACTTTTAGCTTTCTGCCGTTCCTTACACTTACGAGTATTCACCTCCCTGGAGAAGGCTAAAATGTAGTAAATAAATGAAAAAGGCGGAGGGACAGGACTGGCATGCTGAAACTCCTGCATCAGGTGAAAGTACTTTCGCCTCCAGATGCAGCGGGCCCTGCTGACCATTGTGCTCACGCGGAGGCTGAACAGAGCGATCAATAGGTTCACCATCACTATGTTGACGACAATCAGGAAGACAAATACGAAGAAATTTTTGAAGGCACTGACGCCGGTCTTGTTGCCAACGGATCCGATTTCTTGGTCCGTTCCGCCGCCAGATTCCGTGTAGTCTGGAGGATTATCCAGGAACAGGGTGAACGGCAGGGTGAATACCTGCAGGAACACGCTGGTGGCGTAGCCTTCTGACTCCCGCTCGGATGCGGTAGCGGTTACAGTTGAGAAGAGCAGATTGAAGAAGAAGACGCTGGAGGAGTAGAATATCACAATGGTGATAGCGGCGAAAGGCAAAAGGTCCTTTAGAAGCAGGCTGCGCATCATCGAGATCACTGGTCCGATGGTCTCAAAGTAGCTCAGGAAGGACACTGACCGGAAGCCCCACAGCAAGAATGCGGTGCTGAGAACCATCTGGCAGGAATAGGCAGTGGGGTAGGAGATGCCGTGTGAGAAGATGATCCACTTCCAGACCAGACCGATCCACAGGAATAGAATCGCGGCACAGTCAAACATATTGAGCTGTTCCTTAAAATATCGCGGCAACATAAATGCTTTGCTGCCTTTCAAAAAGTGTCGTTTGCTAGCGCCCTTGTAAATTTCAAACGATTCTTGCAGCGTAAATGAAGCCAGGTAGAGTGCCATTATCACGTCTGGAATAGCCCAGTCAAAAGTCACCCGGAAATCAATCAAGTACCACGCAAAAAACACTAAAAAGGCAATGAATGCAAAGAAGTTTATAGAGTAGTTAGTTTTAGGAGAAAGGCAGTTGTCTTTTGGTGCTTCGTTCCATTTTTTCTTAAGGAGTCGGTGGATGCACTCAGTTGCAAAAATATCTTTTGAATCGAGCAGCTTGACCATTTCGTAAACGGAGTAGTAATTGACGGTATCCTTTTCTGGCTCCACAGCGTTCTTTTCAGTATCCTTTTCGTAGATGGAACGTTGGTTCTCCTTGTACCGGCTCGGAAATTTTGGGCCGAGTACGACTTTTTTCTCGTCGTCAGACTGCTGGCTTTGCGTTTGATCATTGCCATTAGGCTGTTCTTCAGAGTTTGTCTCTTGATCAGCTTTTTTGCTGTCTTGCCGTTTGGCCAGATTTTTTGCTCTTTTGTTGTCAGACGGCTGGCTTTGCGTTTGATCATTGCCATTAGGCTGTTCTTCAGATTTTTCCTCTTTATAACTGCCAATTTTTCCGTTTAAATACTTCATTAATAGCTTCTTATCTTTAGCGTTATCGATATTAGCGTACAAGCACTCAAGAGCATTCACTGCAATTTGAAGGAGCTTTGCTTTAAGTTCCAGCAGTTGATTCTGCGTGGTGGTGTCTTCGCTATTAGCGATTTCCAACCTCAGGTACAATAGCAGGCTTAGTGTCACTGGGATCAACTCAAACTGCCGTGTCAGAATAAGGTCCGGCAAGATTTTCAGTTTTCTGAGGAACAGAGCGACGTCAACTACCAGCATCTCCGATGATCCGGTCGGTGAATGGATCCGAGGGAGCTGCTTGTACTTGGCCAATGAGGTATCTCGTTTCTTTCCTTTTTCTTTTACCTGTTTACTTTCTTCTATCTGTTCTTTTCCGTTGTTGCTTTTGTGCTGCAAGTAGTCCCAAAGTCGTGCCTCAACTTCTCGAGTAACCCGTTTCAGTCGGAGAGCACATCGGAACATGATTGGCGAATCAAGATCTAACGCCTGGAACAAGATACACTCATCCGTGCGTTCATCATCTTCATTGCCTTCCCCAAGCTCAACATTTACGTTTCCAATGAATTTACTCTGCTTGCTATCTTTGCCTCTGGCAACTTTATCGCGGGATGCTTTGTCCAGCATGGAGACAAGAAGTTGACGAGCTTTAGTTCCGCGCGGCAATTGGAGTCCGTGGTGAACAGGATCGATTAGACACAGAATTTCTAACTTAGATTTCTCTTCCTGGCGTTTAAAAGTTTTGTCAACAACTTTCATTCGGCTAATGATTTTGGCGAAGTCGAGAGCAGTCAGCCCAGAATGCGTAGCAGCGGCGAGGGCCTGCCAATTTCTTCGACGCATAAGCCATTTGATGTTCTCTTCATTGTTGGTCTCGCAGGCGAAGTGCAGACAGGTGGCACCCTTGAGCGGACCGCTGCTTACTGTAAGCTGCAGCAGGGACTCCGTTGGCGAATCAGACAGTTTGGCCAATAGTGGAGCTACTTTTTTGAGTTTGTATTTGCTCGCAAACGAATGGATGGCGTGAAAGCCGTTTAATGCCTTTAGAAGCTTTTTTAATTCTCTGCGAAAATCCGCGACGAGGCATGTATTGTCTTCCTTTGAGTCTTTCCCCTCATTTCCTACCGAAGCTGCTTTACTCAATATCTTTTCCAAAGTATCTTCTGTTAGGGTCGAAGCGTGTAGGCAGTTCTGACCGAGGTCATTTTCCTCTGCTATTTCGGTTACTGACGCAATATTCAAAAATACTTCCATAAAATTTTCAGCACGTTTGTCAGGTCCGTCTTGGCTGTCATCTGCAAGTTTTCCGGTATAGAAGAACAGTGCGTGGAGCAGGGTATTTTTGTCGAAGTCCGTGCACGGCAAAATTTTGAAACCATTTCCTTTGGGCAGAAGATCAAAATTCCACCCCATGCACGCGTAGAAAAGGCACGATCTGCCATCTCCGTCGAGTGTGCTCTCAGAAATCAGTTCATTGTAGGTGTCGGTGTGCCATTTCCTCAAGTGTTCCGTAAATTGCGAATTTTGATATGCGAGATGTAACGCACTTTTGCCTTGGTTATTCAGGAGAGACCAGTGATGTTTATCGGTGCAATGAAATAACTGACTCGCTGTTTCGTACTTTTTCTCTTCTTTGTTGAAACCCATTGCAGCCAGAATAAGGGCTGTGTTTCCACACTTGTCTCTTTGTTCGATGTACTTCTTGAAACCGATCCTACCTTCGTTTCCAAGACTTTCCAGTTTTTTGTAGATTTTTACTACCGTCTGATCTTTGCAACTTTTACTGTCGATTGCTCTCTGGAGTAGCGTGAGTCTCGGAGCTTTTTGAGCTTTTTGAACTTTTTGAGCTTTTTGAGATTTTTCATTTGTAGTGGCGTATTCGCCTATCAGTGTGGAGACCAGTTCTTTGTCCACTTTGTCAAGAACGGACAACAGTTCGTCCACAATTTTATCATTTTGGTTCTTGTTCTGAACTGCATAATGACAAAAGTTGTAGCCATCTCTGTCCTGTGCTTCCAGGCATTCTTTGTCGAGATTGCAGGCAGTTTTCAGTAGAAAACTGAGTTCCTTAGGGCTCGCATGCATTGCAGCCAGATGCAGCACTGTCTGGTCCTTTTTGTTCTTTAACAAGAGAACTTTTTTTGCACTTTCCGCCTCTTTTTTCACTTCTCCGCCATCTTTTTTACGAGTATGTACGAGTACTCGTATTTTTGCAAGAACTAACCCAAATAGTGTAGATGGTTCTTCATTCGTTTTATCTTGCGATTCATCACCGTCTTTGCGTTCCCCTTCGTTGGCTGCTTGATTGCTTCCGTCATCAGGAGTAACAGTAGCGCTGCAACAGGAACTCGCGCCGCGAATCCAGCGAACGCAGCTAGATTCTCCAAAACTTTCCTCCTCGCTGTCACTTTCCGTGCTGCTACTTTCCCCCTCGCTATCACTTTTCTTGCTGCTACTTTCCTTGTTGACGCTTTCCTGGTAGTCGGTTACCTGGTTTTTAACCTTCATTTTTTCACATTTCTCTGCGTTTTCTTCGCTGCTGTCTGAATCGCGCGAGTAATCAGTCGAAATATTTTTCTCTTCTGGGCGGTTTAAGTTGACGGCGGCAAAATGGAACACGGTATCGCCATCGCAGTTTCGTTCGTAAAAATTGGCTGGTTTCACCTTATCAATAATCTCTTTCAGAGATTCTTTTGAGAAACAACTCATACAGTAATGCAGTGGCGTTGTCTGGTGGCTGTCTTTTTTCAGCATGCAGTTTTTTTATGCTTGAAGTGTTCTATAATTTTTAAAAGCGTCTTTCCGCCCTCTGGAGTCATTGCGGCGTAGTGCGCTGCAGTTCTCTTGCATCCTTCTTCTGTATAGTCTTTCACCAGTTTTTCCAGCTTTTTTTCCGGCTGTTTTTCTTTTTCTTTTTCCTTTTTCTCTTTTTCTTTCTCTAAGAGACGTATGGCTTTCTCGAATTCTTTCGCTTTCGCATACCTAAGAAGTAACAAATTTGGATCGTCTTCTTCTTGCGATTCCTCTGTAGGAGAATCGACTGCAGACTTTTGTAATTTTGAGTTCTCGACCACAGGTTCTTCTAAATTCAGAAATTGTATTCTATATGAATTCCTCGCGTCGGGAAGTCCTGGTGGCAGCGTATCACCGTCGGTCTCGTCACAAGAGCTGCTGTCATAGTAGACCGCGTGCTTTCCTTGAACACTCACGCTCGACTCCGGCTGCTGCATTATCCAACCAGCTGAGTCGCACTCGCGCTGAACTTCCGCTTCTGTGATGGGTTTTTGCATTTTATAGTTTGAGTTTCATTCCTTTTTTTAATTTGTCCAGCAAAATGATTGATCGGATAACCACAAAACAGTTGGTTGGCTTGAAAGCTTACCCATCAATCTAAGTTAGTATAGAATTGTCATAAACAATTTTCAAGATAGTCAAAGCACACGACTTTAAATTGATTAATAAATCGCTAGTGAATCTACCTAAGATTCACGAAATCATCAAAAATAATTAATGAGAAATGAATTCGTAATTACCGGTGTACAGTGTTTACAGTGCAGTTAGAGCTACTTAATCACTTCAGTGTACTCGTATTTACTCTAATTACAGCGTAATAAATTTACATTTGAATCCTAGTTCTCATGAATATCATTATTTAACCATAATTTTCCTAATGCCAAAGAACTCTCTACTTGCTACTTATCAGTAGCATACATTGATTATGAATAATTCAGACTCGGTCGACGCTATCAAACCTAACGTAGTAACTATGGCTTGTATCTTATCTACTCCGTCTGTTGTTTGTTCTGTGCTCTTTAGCGACTCATTCATTATTTAAGGTCTGCCGCTATCCTCTCTTTTTTTATTCATCATATTTCACTTCGGCCAGGCAACTAAAATGACAAAAACTATGCCTGAATCTAGCGAGCCCAACAAATAGCTGCTATAGAGTTGCTGTCACAGCTGCGGCTCTTTGTACGGAACGAATAGAACTGATGCAAATTGAGCTTATTCTACAGCTACTAAGCGATGCTAAAGAGGTGCAATAGCTACAGCTTGTATGGCGACAGCAATAAGGTTTCAACTAGTCGTATTACTAATGTGTTTGTAAAGGCAATAGTGTGATTTCAACCAGTAAAATCTATAGTTCACAGACATCTACATATTTCTCCGACTATCACAGCCTTATTAAATCTTTCTTATGAAACGAACTGTCTGGATGTTTAATCTCTATATTGGAATATTTAATTAATAATTATAAAGAATGAAAGCAGAAATCTGAAGATTGCGCGTATTCATTAATTAGACAGATGTTCAATTTTTAATAAGCATACAATAAGTTTTACAAGGTATTAAGTTATTACCTAGAATAAGGATCCCTTATTAACTTCTACTTTTGATGGGCGTCCTGTGTCTCTTACCTAAATTACCTTGAGATGCATTACCTCGCTACTCTCAGCGGAACCCAAACTCTCAATTACTCGTAATTCGCCTCCAAATTGTAAGTGTGGACGAAGTCTGCGTTTCCCTAATCCCAACTGCTCTGTAGAGACACTGATATAGAAACTTTTAAACCTTTTGTCTATCCCTTTGTCTAGGGGGGCCGTAGCCCAGCGGTAGCGCAGCTGCTCTGGTGAGCCAGCGACCCAGGCTCGATTCCAAGTGCAGTCACATTAATTTGGGGCTGAATTGGAATCTCGGCTTGGCTCTGCTCGTGCAATTAACGGCCTTGAGAGCCATGCAACCCCCCAAGGCGCAGTGAAGTGTACATGCCTAACGATAATATAAAGTTAGGGCCGCTGTACACTCCTGTGTGAGTGTGTGCCTGCGTACGTATCCGCGCGCTTGTATGCCTGCTCAGGGAGTCGGCGGAATGGGCAGTAATGCCTCTCGCCGGTTGTGTGCCTATGTCGCTTAAAGTGCGCCAGGGTGCACACAACCCCCCTGCCTCTATCTATCCCTTTGTCTACTAACATTGCCCAAACGGGAACTACTGCCAGTATGTTTAAAGCACATCTACTTTAGCAATCTACCCAATTACAAAAGAATGTTCAGTATTCGTACATAGCTGGTGTTCTTCTACGATCGCAATAAAGGTCGAGTCTTTTTCTATCGAGTTTTCCCGACTCTTCCCTATTTACTTGACGACAAAAGTCTCCCATCTTTAGGCCTTCCATTCCCAGCAGCATAGTGAAGGCTTGTTAGAAAAAGATATGATTGAAATTCGGGTCTAAACTACATGAAACAGACTGAACCATAATAAGTTATAGTACACAGAAACGCTTGTAGGTATCGAAGTCAGATTTTTTAAATCGTTATATTGAATAATAAAAAATAATCAAATGCAAAAAATCGGTATGCTTACCTCTAGTACACTTTTAGTTTGCTATTGGGGGAAACTAACTTCGAATTTAAAGGAGAAAATGTAAAAAGCAATACAGCAACCAGCAGCACCAATGTGCTTTAATAATGCTTGCTAGAAAAAAAACTGCCTCAAATTTTTTATGGGTTTATAAGAAGGTTGAAAAGATACAAAGAACTCATTCATTCGTTGCCTCTTCTTTACTTAAGCAACCTGGCAACGGTAGATAGTTGCACTGTACCTTGCCAGTATTTTAGTCGTTATTCTACGGGTGTATACCACTTCTAGGGGTAAGACAAACTACTCAACTACTCATATCTTTAACTAGATGGTATTAAGAGAATTCATTGCACGTGTCCCAAAAGAAGCGTATAGTTCCACCTTGCTTTCATGTCATTGTATTGTGGCAAGGGGTGGAGCGTGAGCTCAGAATACTGTGAGCAGTGCCGTGAGTCTTCTATCTCTCTCCCACCGTTCTGTACTTAGGCTCGTTTTGAAACTTTACCGGACTGTATTGACCCGTCTTCGGACTGCACAGCTTGTTGTTCATAAATACGACTTATACTGATATGTTTTGGGATCACTTGGATTGAATAGACCCTGAGGACGTCTACATGTATATGATCGACGAAACGCATTGGCAACAAATAAAAGTTATGCTCTTCTTCTTAATACTAAAAGTGGTGCGATGTTTGTTTGTTTGTTTGTCTGTTTGCTTGTGTGTTGCATAACTCCTCCTAGACTACTTGCAGCTCAGCAAGTATTTGTAGGTTTTGTAGAGGATTTGGAGACGATTTGGAAGATGGGATTCAAGTCATGAGATTTCATCTGATGGATTTCAGGTAATGGAATTCTGGCGGTGGGAGTTCTTCCCCTTTCTCCTCCGTAGGAGGAGTTTCACTCCTCGTATATATTTCTGTTGGCTTTTGTTTTCTTACTACCTTATTTTCACGTGCACTTGAATTTAGCTCGTAAATGCTATTTACGAGTATTAAGACTGCGCTTAATTTGAACATCGTTCTCAAAAATTGAGACTTTTTAATACATAACGATGATGAAATTCAGCTATTATTGGACAAACTAGGATACCAGAAAATGATATTATCAATTTGTTTACGTTCTAATTGTTCATCAGTAAATCAGAAAGAATTGATGCAAGGAAACAATGACGAATTATTATTTTCTCCACGCTTACTAAATTATTTAACATTGAATTTTAGCAATCTAAATGTTTTCTCCAATTTGTATTTAAGATTTTAATCGAGAATAATAATTCTGAATATGGGTCGGACAGTTTCGCTGCAAGTCAGCGTTAGTCAGTTGAAAGTTAAATAAGATTTTTTGAGTAAACCATAGAGAAGCAGCAAACCTTTTATTTGGACACTAAAACAGGAGGCGCCGTAGTCATGCAGAACTTCCAATTCGCGGTAAGATAATCTTCTCCGCATAGATACTCTCAATAGATAATCTCCTCTGAATAGATAATCTCTTATGAATAGATAATCTTCTCTGAATAGATTATCTCCTCTAAATAGATAATATCCTCTGAATAGATAATCGCCTCTGAATAGATAATCTCCTCTGAATAGATAATCTTCTATGCAGGGATAAAAATAATTGCTTTTTTCTCCCTATAGACAGAGGGATAATCTACTCTCATGGATATGGATAAATCTCCTCTCATGAATATGGACAATGTCCTCTCATCGATCTGGATAATCTTCTTTTATATTTAGAGATAATCTCCTCTCATGGGTTGGATAATCTCCTCTCCTAGATTGAGTAATCTACTCTACATGGATGTGGATAATCTCACATGATCTCAAATGGATTTTCATTCCCATTATTAGTCTCATCCCATGGATATAGATAATCTCAACTCAAAGATATTGATAATCTCCTCTTTTAGACATTGACAATCTTCCCTACATCTATATGAACAATCTTCTCTACGTGGATGTGGATAATTTGTTCTACTTAGGTCTCTCTTTGTACATGGACATTGAAAATCTCCTGTCATGGACGTTAATAATCTTTTCCACGTAGATTCGCTTCAACCCCTTTTCTTTCTTGCAGTCTGAGTAGCGACAGGCAGCCAGCTTTTTGGTTTCTGAGCATTATTGTATCGTCGATTTTCTTGCGGCATTCTGGAAGTCTGACCGCTTGTCATCGGCAATGCCGGCTGGAATGCCGAGCGCCAACGCGGCTGATGCTCCAAGAGACTGCCCAGCTGGTAGCGCAGGTGGCGGAGCTGGTTGGCTTGGAAGCCAAGATAACGCAGGTACTCCAGCGGGTACTGATGCTCATTGTTCCACCAGCCCTAGCGAGGGGTTTATATTGCGAGTGAGTTACATGACGAATGTGAGGCTTTGATAATACGCCAAGGTAAATCATTTTCGTTAGTTCTATCGATTTACGTGTGTTTCGTGCATCTGGATTGCAATGATGCACATTGTATTACGAGCATAGGATTATAATAATTGCGTCACTTACTTTTCATTGTCTGTTGCAGTGTAGAATATACGCACATAGCTGCAGAACTGAGTGCATACTTACGTCTTGCAACCGCGAATACATGTAGAAATTAAGTCCAAGGGAAGGTGGAAGGTGGGAAAAATTCCTAAACGAACAAACCATACATTATATTTTAGGATCAGTGTCGTTAGTACACTGATTTTTTTAACTGCAGGCACTCATTTTGGCGTCCAAAAAGCAAACCGATTACTATCTTTGTCCGCCACATATAGCTTTACTGGGAGGACAATATTTCTACTGTCTTTTCCCGTGGTGACTACAATAAACAACAACAAACAGACGTACCTCATTGTCACAATCAACTTTCAACCGTCTGAAGCAGCCACAAGACCAGCAGGTAAAGAGCGCCACTCGTCTCTGATGCTCACGCAGCAGCTCAAAATACGACCGCCTCCACAGCCCGACCGCTTTGTCACGCATTTCATTGACGCGGCTACTGAACCTGGCAATGAGCAGGTACAGCATCACGATGTTTACCAGGCTGAGAAAGACAAACACGAGTAGATTTTGAAACCAGGAGAGCCCGATCGCGTTGGCAACTGATCCTACAGATTGGTCGAGGCCGCTACGCGGTGTGTCGAAGTTGATCTGGTCAAATTTTGTAAACAGCAGGTCAAGTGGCAGGGTGATTATCTGTAGAATCACTCGCCACCAGTAGGTGTTCGCACTGAGCTCACTCTGCACTGACGTAGTCACAGGAAACAACAAGTTGAAGTAGAAAACTCCGAATGAGTAAAAAATAATTCCAACGATGCTTAGAAAAGGCAGAAAGTCTTTCAGAACAACGCACTTCATCATAGCTATCATGGGTCCTACTGTCGATGAAAAGTTCAAGAAAGCAATTAGCCGAAGTCCAAACAACAGACATGAGGCCGACATTGTGGCTTGACAAGCGTACACGGTGATATCAGTGGGCCTGAGAAAGATGCACCACTTCCAAATTATTCCCAACCAGAGTAGAATAAGAGCACACCAGTCTATCAAGTTAGAGAAGTCTCTGCAGTACGGCGGACAGCTTCCAAGTCTTCTTGGTCTGGCGCTGGTCCCGCATCTGCGGCAGGTGTGAGGCATCAAAGCCATGACAACATCGATCACTTGTAGAATTAGGAAGAACGAAGCAAAGGCTGTTAAAATCGCGTCAATTGTCCATGAGTTAAAAGTCCGCGCAAAGTCAGTTGTGTACCACGAAAAGTAAAGTAGGAACACTGCATGGACGGCTAGACGCGCATAAAACAACATTGCAAGTCCGAAGCTATAAATCCAGGAGCTGGAACTTGTTCCTTGGCCTCGCCTTTCATAGCATGAAGATCGCCATTCATCATTGGTCATCCTATGAAGACAATCTGTTGCTAGAAGCTCGTCGCAGTCGGCCTCCTCAATCAGATCCATGATGGTGACACTCGTAGCGGTGTGGTAAATTTCACAAGTACTACAGTTCGCTCCAGGAAAACGAGGCCCACCAGCTTGAGCTTGGTCGTCACAAATGTTGCCCCGGATGTACCGGAATAGCATCTGTTTCTCGCTCCAGCTAGCATTTTCAAACAGATGGTTGACGACAACGACGAGAACTCTTGTTACTCTTTTATATAGGTTTTCGAGTTGCTCATATCCGCTGCAAGTCTCACCCCGCTGATTTTGCAGCTGTATGATCAGACGCAGGCATGCAGGAATCAGGTCAAACTGTCTCGTGATGACAAGATCTGGTAGAAGCTCGAACTTGCCAGCTTTTAGGGCGATATCAACTATTTGTAGCTCCGACTGCGAATTTGTTTGCTGACAGCCTGGAAGCAGATTTGATCGACTTTGCTCAACCAGATAGTCGAGGAACTTTGTTTCCGCGTCTGGACTAATAAGATTTAGTCTGAGTGCACTTCTGAAAGCCACAGAAGAGTCTAGGTACCAAGCTTGGCGAAATGCGTCTGCAAAAAGCATCTGTTGTTTTGATACCACAAGAAGCTGCTGCTCCAGAGTGGAAACCGTTGATCCATTGTCTGCCACAGACAGCACATGACATGCGCTGTCATAGTCAGGTAGCTCTAGCGACCATCGGATTGGGTCAGTAAAACGAAGCGCGTCAACTACGCGGATTTCGAGAGCCTCTAAAAGGCTTTCTAGCTTGCCGGCTTCAACTGCATAGTCAATGCAAGTGAGCCCTGCGCTGTCTAAATCTGTAAGTCTTAGCCGCTTCTTCAAAAGAAAGTCAATGTTGTTCTTGTGAGCAGCTTGACAAGCAAAGTGTAGGCAGGTGGCGCCGAGTCTGGGGCCTTTCAGGACCTGCTCTCTTACAAGTTTGTACGACTTTGTGTTCAACTGGGTCTTAAATACGTTAACAATGTTCTCTAGAGAATACCTGCCAGAGTAGAAATGAAGAATATGAAAACCTGACGAGTTGTAAGCGTTCAAGTTTAGTGACACTTTGACATGCTTTGAAGCCGATGATAGCACGGCTTTAAGAACGTCTTCATTCAGGCGACTGCACTGAAGCCAGTTTTGTCCCAGAATGTTCTCAGCTCTCTGATCGATGCCAAAGTTGTTGATCAGCTTTTGGACAGCGGCATTGAAATTCTTGATTGACTCGCTATTTCCACTGCCGAGCATGACAGCATGAAGTAGGCTGTTTCCTTCCAAGTCACAAATTCGAAAGTCCTTCTTAGGTGCATCAGTAGCGAGAAGAAACTCGAAATTCCAGCCCATGCATGCGTAAAACAGCATGTTCCTGCCGAATCGGTCCTGCTTGCTTGAGTACCAGTTGATGTCGCTTGTTTCTTTGAGAAAGTCCATAACGCCTTTGTCCTGCGCAGCAAAATGTATCGGTGTCTGGCCGTCGTTATTGGCATCTTCTGCTATTTTCTCAGCGAAATTTTCAACTGGCGTCATGATCATCCGTCTGATAATTTTCATGAAAGTCCTGGGCTTCCCATACAGCCCAGTGTAATGCAGAACCGTGTTACCGGACTTATCGGGTCTAAACAGTTCCAGTGAGACTATGTCAGCCATTTGTTCTGCTGCGCTGTCAGGCAGGTACTTAATGATAGCCTGCATCACTGACTGACCGTTGGCATTCTTCCAATTCAAGCACTTTTGTCCCCAACATGCCAGAGCCACTGAATTGAAAAAGCTGTCATGCTGTTTCCCTGAATATGCATCCAAATGAACGTGCTGGTTCCTAGCTGCATAGTGAGCGAGAGTGTCGCCCTCGTCATCAACCAGATTTTTAGGAGCACCGAGTTCATCAGATTCCAATGCATGATTTAGAAAAGTCTTGGCGGTCTCTACACTGCAGTGCTCCATGGCTATGTGAAGCACGGTCTGTTTTTTGCTATTCTTCCACAGCATAAATCCTCTTGTGACAGGCCAGTTGGTCCGCTGGTTGCCGTCTGATGCTCGTAAAATTTCTAGAATGACCTCCTCGTGGCTGCAGTTCCGAGCGGCACAATGGGCCAGTGTGTTTCCGTATTTGTCTCTGAGCCGGTAGCTGCATAAAAAACGAAGCACGTTCGGCCAGAGTTGCTTGAGTTGCTCGAGCGAGTAGCTTGCGGTGGCGTAATGAAGCGGAGTTGCTTTGTGTTCATCTTCCATGTCAAGACAAGAAAGTCCTGCACTGCGAGACAGTTCCTCGAGCAAACGGAAGCCTCCTGGTTTCATGGCGGCAAAGTGAGCCGCAGTTCGACCCTCCTCGTCTCTTTCCAAACTGAAAGCCTGCTTAATGTGCTCGATGGAAACTTCGAAATTGCCTCGTTTGGCTTCAACAAGCAGGCTTCCTCTGATCTTCTCATTCTGTAACTGCGCTGCTGCAGGCGGACCGACTGCAGTCGTCATATTGATCAAATGGTACTCAGGACAATGCAGTTGTAGGACCAGCGCAGCCTGCGATTCAAGTGATGTTTTTATTTCGTGAGTGAATCAGAGTGGCTTAGGAATTACACTTGGTTAAAATGCATGCACAAGGTACATAATCTACTGAAACGGTATTTACAAAACTCGTGCTTTCAGTAGTGAACTTTTAAAACATTGGCAGCTAAACTACCGTGGCTTACGCAGAGTAAGGGGCACCACGGTCCACTAAGAGACAGCGGCGCCCACTAAGAGACAGGGGCGCCCACTAAGAGACAGGGGCGGCCACTAAGAGACAGGGGCGCCCACTAAGAGACAGGGGCAGCCACTAAGAGACAGGGGTGCCCACTAAGAGACAGGGGCGCCCACTAAGGGACAGGGGCGCCCACTAAGAGACAGGGGCGCCCACTAAGAGACAGGGGCGGCCACTAAGAGACAGGGGCGCCCACTAAGAGACAGGGGCGGCCACTAAGAGACAGGGGCGGCCACTAAGAGACAGGGGCGCCCACTAAGAGACAGGGGGACCCACTATTAAAAGACAGGGGGACCCACTATTAAGAGACAGGGGGACCCACTATTAAGAGACAGGGGGACCCACTATTAAGAGACAGGGGGACCCTCTATTAAGAGACAGGGGGACCCACTATTAAGAGACAGGGGGACCCTCTATTAAGAGACAGGGGGACCCACTATTAAGAGACAGGGGGACCCACTATTAAGAGACAGGGGGACCCACTATTAAGAGACAGGGGGACCCACTATTAAGAGACAGGGGGACCCACTATTAAGAGACAGGGGGACCCACTATTAAGAGACAGGAGTGCCCATACACCAAGGGACAGGGGCGCCCACTACTAAGAGACAGGAGTGCCCATACCCAAGGGACAGGGGCGCCCACTACTAAGAGACAGGGGCGCCCACTAAGAGACAGCGGCGCCCACTAAGAGACAGGGGCGCCCACTAAGAGACAGGGGCGGCCACTAAGAGACAGGGGCGCCCACTAAGAGACAGGGGCGCCCACTAAGAGACAGGGGCGGCCACTAAGAGACAGGGGCGCCCACTAAGAGACAGGGGCGCCCACTAAGAGACAGGGGCGGCCACTAAGAGACAGGGGCGCCCACTAAGAGACAGGGGCGCCCACTAAGAGACAGGGGCGCCCACTAAGAGACAGGGGCGGCCACCAAGAGACAGGGGCGCCCACTAAGAGACAGGGGCGCCCACTAAGAGACAGGGGACCCACTATTAAGAGACAGGGGGACCCACTATTAAGAGACAGGAGTGCCCATACACCAAGGGACAGGGGCGCCCACTACTAAGAGACAGGGGCGCCCACTAAGAGACAGCGGCGCCCACTAAGAGACAGGGGCGCCCACTAAGAGACAGGGGCGCCCACTAAGAGGCAGGGGCGCCCACTAAGAGACAGCGGCGCCCACTAAGAGATAGGGGCGCCCACTAAGAGACAGGGGCGGCCACCAAGAGACAGGGGCGCCCACTAAGAGACAGGGGCGCCCACTAAGAGACAGGGGCGGCCACCAAGAGACAGGGGCGCCCACTAAGAGACAGGGGCGGCCACCAAGAGACAGGGGCGCCCACTAAGAGACAGGGGCGCCCACTAAGAGGCAGGGGCGCCCACTAAGAGGCAGGGGCGCCCACTAAGAGACAGCGGCGCCCACTAAGAGACAGGGGCGCCCACTAAGAGACAGGGGCGGCCACTAAAAGACAGGGGCGCCCACTAAGAGACAGGGGCGCCCACTAAGAGACAGGGGCGGCCACTAAGAGACAGGGGCGCCCACTAAGAGACAGGGGCGGCCACCAAGAGACAGGGGCGCCCACTAAGAGACAGGGGCGCCCACTAAGAGGCAGGGGCGCCCACTAAGAGGCAGGGGCGCCCACTAAGAGACAGCGGCGCCCACTAAGAGACAGGGGCGCCCACTAAGAGACAGGGGCGGCCACTAAGAGACAGGGGCGCCCACTAAGAGACAGGGGCGGCCACTAAGAGACAGGGGCGCCCACTAAGAGACAGGGGCGCCCACTAAGAGACAGGGGCGCCCACTAAGAGACAGGGGACCCACTATTAAGAGACAGGGGGACCCACTATTAAGAGACAGGAGTGCCCATACCCAAGGGACAGGGGCGCCCACTACTAAGAGACAGGGGCGCCCACTAAGAGACAGCGGCGCCCACTAAGAGACAGGGGCGCCCACTAAGAGACAGGGGCGGCCACTAAGAGACAGGGGCGCCCACTAAGAGACAGGGGCGCCCACTAAGAGACAGGGGCGGCCACTAAGAGACAGGGGCGGCCACTAAGAGACAGGGGCGGCCACTAAGAGACAGGGGCGGCCACTAAGAGACAGGGGCGCCCACTAAGAGACAGGGGCGGCCACTAAGAGGCAGGGGCGCCCACTAAGAGACAGCGGCGCCCACTAAGAGACAGGGGACCCACTATTAAGAGACAGGGGGACCCACTATTAAGAGACAGGGGGACCCACTATTAAGAGACAGGAGTGCCCATGCACCAACAAGGGACAGGGCGCCCACCAACAGACAGCAGGGCGCCCACCGAGACACCAAGCATTCGAATTGTGAGTTTTGTGTTGGCTGTTTTGGGGTTGGCCGGCGCTGGGGGGGGGGTTGGGCACGCTTTTATTTACCTGCGTCAATATCGATTACATGTACATGAATACTTCGTGCGTGACAAATATATATATCGACTAACTTTGGCCTTTGAGTGTGTATTTCTCTCGCAATTCTGGTCTTACAGAATGTTGGCGCCCCTTTATGTACGAGGCCCTTATATAAAAATTTTTGAGTATGCCCCTGCAAAAGCAATGTACGAAGTATTTTTGCCGATTAACTTACCACACGAGAAGTACCAAAGAGTCTAGATATACATATAATTCGCCAAACCAATGTTTTTGATAAACGCTTAAAGTTGGTTTAGATTTATCAGCTTAAACGAGAAAATATTGCCCTTAAGCCTGGCTTGTATCCATTTTATACTTCTGTTCGTCCTACTGACATGCAAGCCCTGCTAAATTAGGCACGCATTGCAGGTACCCCAGTGTGAGTTGCCAAGATAGTTCAGTAAATCTGTCAAGTGTCACGTTTTACTGAACTGAGTGGGTACAACACGTACAGTTCCTGATAGATGGAACTAGAGAAAACACAAATGTCTGGGTGTCACACTACTACCGTGTTATTGCACACTTTGAGTTCATATACTTAAAATACCCTAACCCTGCAGTGACGTCGATACGAGATGTCGGAAACCAGGGGCGTCGCCATGGATTTCATGGTGGGGGGACAAAGCCCAAGAATTCTACATGTACATCATTTTAGGAATTGATGTTGTTAACAATCATTTTGGACGCAAGCACTATATATGTTTTGTTGCCCTGAAGCAAAATTATTGATTTCCATAACAAGTCAACAAAGGCGGGGTGAGGGGGGGGCAAAGCATTGGCATGTCCCCCCATAACTTTTAATGGGAGTATCTGGAGGGGGACATGTCCCCCTGTTCCCCCCTGGTGGCGATCGACGCCCCTGTCGAAAGCGTCAACCCAAGGCCAAAATTATTCTGTTTGAACTAATAAATATAACATTAACAACGTCATATGTCGGCCGAACGTCGGTGCAATTTAGACCGTTGCCGACGTCGGGTTGCTGTACGGGTGACTAGTTAGAACTCCTGGTTTTTGAAGACCAGGTGAGTAGAAAGCTGCGCACAGGCCACGCCAGTTTATTTAGTGTGTTTGGATGAAGCTGTGAGGCTGAGTTTGTCTGGATGAAGCTGTGAGGCTGAGTGAGTCTGGATGAAGCTGTGAGGCTGAGTGGGTCTGGATGAAGCTGTGAAGCTGAGTGAGTCTGGATGAAGCTGTGAGGCTGAGTGGGTCTGGATGAAGCTGTGAGGCTGAGTGGGTCTGGATGAAGCTGTGAGGCTGAGTGGGTCTGGATGAAGCCAGATGTAAAGCTGAGTGGGTCTGGATGAAGCTAGATGTGAAGCTGAGTGGGTCTGGATGAAGCTAGATGTGAAGCTGAGTGGGTCTGGATGAAGCTGCGAAGCTAAGTGGGTCTGGATGAAGCTGCGAAGCTGAGTGGGTCTGGATGAAGCTATATGTGAAGCTGAGTGAGTCTGGATGAAGCTGTGAGGCTGAGTGGGTCTGGATGAAGCTGTGAAGCTGAGTGGGTCTGGATGAAGCTGTGGGCTGGGTGGGTCTGGATGAAGCTGCGAGGCTGAGTGGGTCTGGATGAAGCTGCGAGGCTGAGTGGGTCTGAATGAAGCTGTAAAGCTGGGCGGGTCTGGATGCTGTGAAGATCTTAAATGAGAAAGTTACTCAAATTTGTCTCCCAATTTCTATGCTGCTAAGGATGGTTAATTTTTCAAATAAATAAAATATTTTAAACAACATAGCAGTGCCGATTTGAATGACTTTACTTGACTAAGTTTGCTTTTATTTTCATCAAAAGTTCTCGCTTCACTCTCGCATTCTTTTCAAAGTGAAAGTCAAACACTTGATTAAATATTGCTGCATCGAGTTATCTGGCAGGCAACACCCATACCTCAGCTTTAATTCTTCCAATAGGTACATTTATTCTTTCGATTTAAAGTGCACGATTCGCTGCATTCGAATGCTCTGGCGAACTCCTTGTTGTTGAACATGGCGCTGTCAAACTTGACTTGGAGAGCATTGTACGGTTTGAAAGGCTCGCTAATCTGTTCTGTCATCCCGGTTTGGTAAAAGAGTTGCGCAATCAGTGTGAAAAACATTCGATTGAGTTGATTTTGGTCAGCGGGTTCGGCTGCGCAGAGTTCATCTGCGGTTGGCTGGAGTTGCTCAGCTGATTGAATGCTCTAAACCAGTATCTGCACGTTGCAGATTTGCTGCGGGGTCACTTGACGAACGCTTGGTAACTGGAATGGGCTTGAAGTTTCTGCTGCTCTACAATTAAAGATCTGTTTTCACTTATTTGGTTTATTTCTTTCACAGCTTGCCAAATCGGTATGCTGAATGCAGTTGACCAGCCGCGGGCCCAATTAATGATGTAAATAAAATTAATGTAAATATTGGTGGCGTGAGCCGACGCAGAGGGATGGAGAAAATTCTAAACCCGTGTTTTGTGTTTGCATATTTTTCTTCAACATCAAAAGGATTCCTCATAAAGAAAGCAGTACTGTATTTCTGGCCGCAAAGTACCGGATTCTCAGCTGGAAAGCGAGGCTCATCAAATTCAGAGCGCCAAAGTTGTTTTCCTCGTCAGCTTCAAAGCTTCAAATCTTTCGGCATATAGGTTCAAGCAAGAGGCGCGTAGATACTCTTTAGAGCTGGAAGGAATTCAGCCGAACTTCCTTGATCCGAAAGTTCGAAAAAGTTGCTAGTGTACCTCAGCTGTCTAACTTCATCAATATCGCTTTCCGTCCACCAATTCTGAGACTCCACATTGGCTGCATCAGTTGAGTTATATTATGCCACATTGTACATTGTGGATACCACTGCTCGGAGCAGTTTTTTTGCAGCGTCAAGACAATAGTGATTATTCTTGATAAACCAGCTCGGGATCATTTTCGACAGTTTGAAGAGCCAGTCAAACAAAATTATCTGAGTGCTGGTTGCTTCGAGTATTGACTTGAAATTCCCATTACGTAGCATACCATCGGATGTTAAATTTATGAATGCACCTAAATAGGCAATCTGAACAGAGGCTGCAAGTAACAAACGGCCACCTTCATAACTCGAATCCACTTCTTCAAAAAATTTGTCCTTGAAAATGAAACTCGAGTATCAGCCGAAATGCAATTAGTAAAGTTTTCAAGCTGCTTGGCTGTAAACATCAGGTTTTCTTTTTCATCCCCAGCCCTGTATCTGTATGCAGCTCTCAAGCTTAAGCTACACTGAATCCGACTTCGACAGTTCATCCAATGAGGCCAGCTTTTGCACAATATTCGTCGCCTCCAGCTCAACGGAATTCGTTACGTTCCATTTCCGAAGGAATCGCAGAAATTTAATCATCTTTGACGACTTCATGGCTCTGGGTTTCGGTCCGCTAATATTGGCGAATCGGTGTGAAAGTACTTTGAACCTGGCTGCCAACAGGTGGAAACAGGCTCTACAACAGGCAAGAGTCGCTAGCAGAGACTCGAGCTCAAGAACTTCGCCTCGATGTCTAAATTCGGTCTCCAGATTGTTGAGCAGCTGGCTAAAAGCGGATCTGAGAAACGCGCCACGCATCGCTTCTGCGTCAGAGCCGTTCCACCAGCTGAGGCAGTTACCGTACAGCCTACTGGCAATTCTGGTCGGATTAGAGATCATTTCGTCCTGCTGCTGCACTCCATTACTTGAGTTTGTCAACAGCTTGTGCAGTCGGTTTCTCATTGTCTCATCAGCTTGCTTGAACAGGTCTTCATGGGGCAGATTTCCAGTGGCGAATTCGTACATGGACTCGCACGGATTCACTGACTGATTCATCCAGCTGACGGTTTCCGGTTCGTATTGCTCCATATTGCAGCCCATTTTAGTAGCTGCACTATGCCGCTCCTCCGAGGCCAGTGGAACAGAGATCGCCGGTTGAGCAGACAGCAGCAGCAGCAGCAGCAGCAGCAGCAGCAGCAGCAGCAGCAGCAGCAGCAGCAGCAGCAGCAGCAGCAGCGGAGACCCACGACCCACCTCCATGAGGTGTCTCTGGATCATTCTAAAGGACCGTACAACCACCGAGTCTGCGAGGAAGCTGGAAACAACGCGTCACCTGACAGCGCCATCGACAACCTTCGAACCGTCATGCGCCTCCGCGGAGGAAACGACGACGCCCAAAAAGCGCATCGCTGCCGGAGGCGTGGGAGGCGCCGAGAAGCCACAGCATCGCACAGAGCCGAGCTGGGCCCAGAACTCCTGGTGCAGTTTAACTGCAACGGCATTAAAAGCCGCCAAACGGAGTTAGCTCACAGGTTCACTCTCCTACGCCCTGCCGTGGCCCTCCTTCAGGAAACTAAGCTACGGCATAACGAAGAGTACAATCTACCAAGAGGGTATGTGGTAGCAGCCAGAGCGGACGGCGCCGTCCTGGACAGGCCTAAAACCGGCGCTAACGTCACTGACACTGCCGACCAGCCTACTCCACCTCTGCCCGATCCCCCCGCTGGCACTGCCGGGAAACAGCGCCGCGTCAAGAACCCACGCTGCCGCCTCAGATACCCCAGCCTCCGTGCAGAATCGTGCCCCGGATGCCGCAGCGGCCGCACCGCATGCAGCGTCCGTTTCACGCCATGGCCCAACTCCCACCAGCCGGCCCAACCCGGAGCGAGCCCTACCAGCACGACGCCTGCTAGTCAGCCCCAACCAATCCAAAAAACCGAAAAAAGAATCACGGGGCGTGGCGGTGCCCTGGTGCTCGTTCGGGAAGACTTCCAATACGATAGGTTATCGATCAACCGCGAGCACGAACTCCTGGATGTCGTCGCCTGCCGCATCCGCCTACAAGAACAACAGCCAACCGTGGTGGCCTCCATTTACGCCCCACCCACCAGTTACAAACGCCCTGACGATACCTGGCAGCCAACCTTTAACAATCTGACGGTCACCGGCAGAGCCATCCTCGGGGGTGATTTCAACGCCCACGGCAGCTGGAAACATCACCTCGACGAGGACGCCAGGAGCCAAACGGTTGATGAATGGGTTGCTCGCAACTGTCTGACCATCTGCAACTCAACCAACCACACGAGAACGTGCCCTAGCACAGGTCGCATCAGCAGTCCGGATGTGACGATCTGCAGCAGCGCCCTCTCCGGCGTTTTGACCGACTCCTGGAGAACAGGCCCCGACTGGGGTAGCGACCACTTGCCCATCCTCTGCGACATCCCAGCTTCCAACGCCGGACGCCAACCCGCCAGGGACAGAAACGCTGGATCTACAAAAAAGCAAACTGGGCCGTCTTCCGGGATATTTTGACTGCCTGGGTCGACTCCGATCTACAAACGGTCGCGCTTAACGATGAGGCTACTCGGCTCTCCGAGGCTATACTCTCAGCCGCGCGACACAGCATCCCGCGCAGCTCAGGAAAGCCAATG
The DNA here is from genome assembly GCA_002269645.1 of Macrostomum lignano. Lineage (NCBI taxonomy): Eukaryota > Metazoa > Platyhelminthes > Macrostomidae > Macrostomum > Macrostomum lignano. The sequence goes on along the minus strand of NIVC01001580.1, from coordinate 114,569 downwards.
CGCCGGTTCCCTTTCTGGAACGACGCATGCGAGGATGCCACGAAAGCGACCAAAGCCGCTTGCCAGGCCGTCGAAGCAGATCCGACCCAGGAGAATCTTTCCGCAGCCGCTCGGGCCCGACATAATGCCTCAGACTACCTCAACAAGGAAAAGAAAGCCTTCCTGCTGGAAAGGGCGGCGCACTTCCACCAAGGCTCCGACATCTTTGGCCTACCCTGCGCTATGAGAGGCGAAGGGCACAAGACTGCGGACCACGCAGCGATTACTATAGACCCGCCTGATTTAGACTTGAAGGTCATTGAGTCAGACCTCTGAAAACGCCCCGAGCGTACGGCCCGCACTAACAAGGAAAAGGCAGAGCTTTTCTGCCAGATGTACGCGGAAGTGAGCCGAGTCCCCAGACGCCGCCAGGACACCTCAATCCGCTACGAAGCCAACGAGGCTACGACAGTCACAGACGAACCCCCGCTCACGGCCCGGATGCCCTCTTCTCTATCGACGAGCTCCGCGCAGCCGTTCGTCGCCTCAAGTCGGGAAAGTCTGTGGGGGCCGACGGCGTCTCAAACGAGATGCTGAAACGCCTCCCCGCGGCCGCTGAGAATATTCTCCTCAAACTCATAAACCGCACCTGGACCGAAGGGCAAACACCGACCAGCTGGCGAAATGGCATCATCATCCCGATCCGAAAAAAGACAAGAGTGCTACGTCGCCGTCCGGTCGCTTTGACCAGCTGTGTCGCTAAGTGCGCAGAGTGCATGGTGCTTGCCCGCCTTACTTGCAACGGCCCGCTCCCTGGCTACCTGCGCCGAGGAGCTCCAACCTGCTCTGGAAGCAGTGACCAGCTGGTGCAGGACCTGGAAGGTCACCATTAGCAACAGCAAATGCTGCTATACCACTTTCACTCTGGCCCCAAATGGGAACAACGGAAAGAGCCAGGTGAACCTTTGCATTAATGGAGATAAACTCAATTTTGAGCTCACGCCGACCTTTTTGGGGCTCACGTTGGACGGCGCCAGCTACAGAGGGGGCGCCAGCTACAGAGGGAGGCGCCAGCTACAGAGAGGGCACCAGCTACAGAGGGGGCGCCATCAACAGAGGGAGCGCCAGCTACAGAGGGGGCGCCAGCTACAGAGGGAGCGCCAGCTACAGAGGGAGGCGCCAGCTACAGAGAGGGCACCAGCTACAGAGGGGGCGCCAGCTACAGAGGGGGCGCCATCTACAGATGCGCGCCAAGCCGTTTGAAGGCGTGCCTCCAGCGCCTCAGAGACCACGGGATCACCCTTAACCCCGATAAGTGCCGTCTCGCCCAACCTTCCATCGAATTTCTCGGAATGCGCATCAGCGCCAGCGGCGTCCAGCCAACAGAGGAGAAAATAAAGGCGCTCAAGGCCTTCAAGGAGCCCACGAACACATCGGAGCTACGCTCATTCCTTGAGCTGGCAACCTACCTGTCAAGGTTCATTCCTTCAGTACTTCGATGACTGTCATTCGAGCTTTTATCCCCTCTTTGTTTCTTTCTGCTTTGGGAGAAGTGTTATTGCCACCTAGTTGAATTAGCCTAGCAGGGCGGTGCCTGTTGCCAGCGCTCTCTCTCTCTCTCGCCCGCTCTGTCCTAATCAATAGCATCAATAGCGTAGCAATGTACATGTTCATGAATGTACGCATCGTTCACTGTCGCCTAACAAATATATATATATATTGGGCCCACGGCCATATGGGGCCTTAAGCCTTTCGTTTCGCGCTCACACTGCCGCCTTCACTATCGCAGTCTTTACAGAGGGGGGCGCCAGCTACAGAGGGGGCGCCAGCTACAGAGGGGGCGCCAGCTACAGAGGGGGGCGCCAGCTACAGAGGGGGCGCCAGCTACAGAGGGGGCGCCAGCTACAGAGGGGGGCGCCAGCTACAGAGGGGGCGCCAGCTACATTTCATTGAGGCGGCTGCAGAAATGGTCAGTTTTGAGTTTTGCACCTGCTGAAGCAGACTGTGCAATAATAATTTAATAATTGATATTATCTATTTATTTATACCAGCTGCTACCCTATCATTGGATCGCAAATGCGCATTTGTTAACTCATTCCCAACTCTTCGTGCTGCCAGTTGAAAAATTTGATTGATTTATTTAAGCACTGAGAATCGGCTTTGAACATGCCGGCATGGAAATGTAAAGCATAGAGGCTGAAGTTGCTCGTTGTAGCCGCAGAATTGAAGAGTCTCTGTTGAAGTTACAGCACTCACAGATCCACAAGGCTTGGTAAAGGAGGCTGAGGGCCCAAAGGTGTCACAAAAGTCTACTGACGGCACCAAATGTTGCTTCAGGTTCTGCTGCTTTTGCAACGGTAGCAAAACCAATGCCTGCAGTGACCAATGCCTGTAGTGACCAATGCCTGCAGTGACCATTGCCCCAATTGCATCTTTTATGGTGCGTTTCTGGCTTGGACGCCTTTAGCCTGCCTGCATCCGGTGCTGGAGTTGCTGCCGCTAACGATGCACTGAAAAACAGTTTATAAACCAGTATATAGGATTTTCTTCAGTTGCAGCTTGCAGAGAGACGCATTGAATCTGCACTACACTGAGCTACTCACACAATATGGCTGATCCTTGAGGCTGTTGGAAGTTGGGCTTGAGGGACAGGTGCATGATTCCATATCGTTTTTTTGAGTTTTAGACGCTAACAAGGGGCCAAGTAGTTTATTGATTATTTGAGCTGTTGTTGTCTTGTCCGGGGCTGCTGCCGCTGCTTGAGATGCTTGAGCAGGCCTGTCAGGAAGGACCGCATCAATGACTAGAGTGGAGTAGAGTAGAATACTTGAGTAGTCCAATTGGTTCGCATTTAAAAAGCTACTTTACAACAGCAAGAGCAACAACAACAAAATGCGTTAGTCAGCCAGTCAAGCGAGCCCCAAGAGGCAAAGGTCACAAAAGACTTCACACGGACAAGCAACAATTTGAACAAGCAAAATGAATTGCATAATAGAGAAAGGAATGGGCAGGCGAGCCAACTGCTGCCATATTTCTGACTCAAAAACTTCCATTGTTTTCTCAGTGCCAGTTGTCTAGCAAATTGGCTTACAGCAGCCTCATGAACTCTACATGTAATACCAAAATGTGATACTATATAACGCGACTTATCCATAATTATTTTATTTCGAAGCCGACAACATGGATTTAATTTATCTACTAATCTGGCAATAGGCCCAAACAATGCTGGGCTTACTGTTTCCCTCGCTGGGATAGCCAAAAAAACTTGTTCTCCAAGAGACGAGATCACGGACAAAAGGGATGCTCTGAGGCCATGCAAGTGAGGCTTTAAATCCACACAACCCACGAGTGCAGCAGCAGATTCTTCCCACGGACGAAGAGAGAAGGGCGCCCACTAAGAGACAGGGGCGCCCACTAAGAGACAGGAGCGGCCACTAAGAGACAGGGGCGCCCACTAAGAGACAGGGGCGCCCACTAAGAGACAGGGGCGCCCACTAAGAGACAGGAGCGGCCACTAAGAGACAGGGGCGCCCACTAAGAGACAGGGGCGCCCACTAAGAGACAGGGGCGCCCACTAAGAGACCAGGGGCGCCCACCAAGAGACAGGGGGCGCCCACTATAAGAGAGAGCGGCGCCTACCAAGAGACAGGGGCGCCAACTAAAATACAAGGGGGCCCACCAAGAGACAGGGGCGCCAACTAAAATACAAGGGGGCCCACCAAGAGACAGGGGCGCCCACACTAAGAGACAGGGGCGCCCAACAAGAAGACACCAAACAGTCAAGTATTGGCGCCCCTCCCAGAAAGATTGCTGCGTGCCTCACTGCAAACGTACAGTTATACACGTAAAGCCGATCAACTTACCACACGAGAAGTAGTACCAAAGAGCCTAGCTATAATTCGCCAAACCAATGTTTTTGATAAAAGTTAAAGTTAGTTTAAATTTATCAGTTTAAACGAGAAAGTATGCCTTTTTTTAAGAATCGGTGTTGTTAGCAATAATTTTGGCCACCATTTTAGTGTCGCAGCGCCTTACATGTACATTTATTTTGCGCAGCAGGCACCATTTTAGCGACGCAGGCGAATTTCTCATATTGACAACGAATTCTCATAATCGGTACATCTTCAATCTAACTTTTTAGTGGATTACGTAACTTTAAATTTGAAGAAGCTATTAAAAAAAATTGTGTTATTTTTTGTAAAAAATAATAGAAAACAAAAAGTCACTTACGACGGCATACTTACTTTTTGCAAATAAAAAAATTGTTTAAATTTTGTCAAGCAAACATATAAAACTTCAAATCAAGAATTCTTGAGCAATTCATGAACCCCGCAAAATTTTTTTATTATTGAGCGATATAAACGATAGGCCTAAGTTGCACCCTTACCTTAGCATTCTTATAGTTATTTCTTAAGCGAATTACCAACTGTTAATAAAGTAACTTAATAACTTTTTGGCTTTTGTTCATAATAAATAAGTCACTTTTATAATACCTCATAACAGAATTTGTGAACAAAAATCGGATTTAGCAGTTGTTAATCTTAGCCTAGCTTGCCTTAGGAGCCTATAGGCCTACTATAAAAACTATTTATCGACCCGCCCTAAGTAGCAGCTTTTTGCCTGTTATTTAGGTGTTAATTGAAGGGCCGAGTCACTATGTCTGTTAAGTTTCTTGATGTTCGATCATTTGTATATGGAGGCACAGCTTCTGTATTTGCAGAGTTTGGTGAGTTGAATTCTTATGATATATTGTTAGTGTACATATATTATTAATATTAGAAATGGCTTTTTTCTAGAGGCTTAAGCAGGACTTCTAATTACAAAGAGCTTGAATGCTAAGAGGTGCCAATATTTGGTTGGTATCTTGGTCGGGGATGCATGCAAATTTGGCAACAAGTCTTTTTATAGCCAAAGACAAGTTAAAGCAAATTTATATGTGTGCATGTAATAAGGCTTTCTTAAAATACTCATTAAAGTTTATATATGTGAAATAATGGCTGCATGAGTGTGTTAAAATGATAAGAAAAGTGTTGTTGAATTGGTCATTCTGCATCTTACATTTTTTAATTTTGTAATTTTTCTTTGCATTGGCATGGTGTATTTTTTCAAATCCATTTCCCGTACATTGTAATCAGTGGAAAGACCTTTAGTAGGAATATAAGAAAATCATTTTTCTTGTTTTTCCCCAAGTCCCATTGCCTCTAAGGTTGTCCCACCTTAAAATTAACAAATATTTATTGGAAAGGACTTTAAAAACACACAAGGATAAATGATAGATAAAACAAACTCAATTAAAAACTAAAGCTAATATGCATTGAATAATACCATTGTAGTTGAAGAATTGCCAAAATGATAAAAAATGTTTTATTCAGTAATTATTGCCAAATTTGTTTGTTGCCAATTTTATCAATATCCATTGGTGGGTTAAGAATGGGTTGAGGTATTGCTTTATTCTATATTTAGTAATGATAGGCCTAGGCATTGCAAATGCAATTCCTAGGCCCATCTTTTAGTTAGTCTAGGTTGAGATTTCAGTATGGGTCCAGTCAAGGTGCCAATACACAAATGCACAAAAATGAAATTTGAATAAAAAGTAGGTTCTTGTCATTTCCTTGTTTTTCTTTGTTAATAATTTTTGTTTTTTGTTAATTTGTAGGTACTTTCCCCTTGGACACTGCTAAGACTAGGCTGATGGTTCAAGGCCAAAGGCAAACTGCAAGTGAAATTGTAGCATGTAGATATAAAGGGATGCTTCACACATTCTACAAGATATGTTTGGACGAAGGCCACAAAGCATTGTTTAAAGGGTATGTAATAATTATCTTTCTGTTTTTTTAATTTTTCTGGTTTGTTTTCAATTAACTATTTGTAATTCTAATTGAATGATTTTATAGTATTTATTATTTGCCAATGCAATATTTAGAAATATATTTGCTAATTTTGATAAAGACTTCAAGAATCTGGCTAGCTTTATAGTATATTTAGGGTTCCCCAAGTAAAGGTTAACTTTAGTTTTACAATATAGGATTGATCCCAATCCCAAGAAGTTCTGTCCAATCAAAATTCCATCTAATGCTTAAATATTAAATATAGATCTTGATCCATTTCTATAATCTCAGAATCATAGATTTCAATAAATTCAATGTACCTCTCTAATCTTTTTTTTGGAATCAAATCTGAATAATAATAGCTATTTTCATAAAGTTTGTTTTTAAATTAGTGTGAAAGTGTATAAAAATTGTCTTATTTAAATATTATGTATATTATTGTACATAAAAACAATAAATTTGAATTTAAAGGTTTTCAAAGTAGTAGGCCTAGATAGAAGGTTATTTAAGATTTATTTTATTACCTTTAGCTTTTATTAAAGTGTATAGACCTTAAAAATTGTACAAATCTTTTATAGTCAGCATTTAAAGCATAGTATTATATTAATGCTTAAGTGAAGATATGTTAAAATACAATTATTATTGAAAATTCACCAAAAATTCCAATCCTTTAACTCCTTTATTTCCTTCTGGGGGGTACAAAATCAATACCACTATTGGAAAACACAAGCACAATACTTCATAAAGGTCACAAATTTATTCCTATATATTCTTCAGGAAGGTTTAAAGTCAAAATTACTAATAAAAAATACAGACAAGAAACTACAAAGGTAATAAAATAAGTATAACATTCTATTATCCAAAATCCAATTCCATTTCTTCTTTCAGGAAGGTTTTTATATATGGAATACCATATAACTTCCATATCTCAAATCCACAATTCCAATTAGCAGCTTTGCTAATACTTTGTAAGGTACGAAAGAACTACTGGCACATGGAAAATGTCAAGTGTTTTGGAATTTTCATTTAATAATCATTGGATTAAGGCATCCTTGAAACACAAGAAGAATAAAAATCTTATTGTCAGCGTTTGAAATTTATTCAAGTTAAACTTAGGGTAGATGAATACTTTTATTTGTACATAATTTTCTTTGATTGCATTTTGATTTTTTGGCATTTAAATTGCTTAATTCTGTATTTGATTTAAATTTTACTCTATTTAATTGCTTTAAATTGTGCAACTATTAAATAAAAAAGCTCCAAATAAAGTGCAAAACTTGAATCACAAATCAAAATTTTAATTTAATTTTTGTTAAACTCACAAGTAGCAACCTTGCTTGCTTACTTATGAGCTTTAAAACCAGATTAACAATTGTCCATGTTCTTGCACAAAGTGCATGACTATTATAGCAAATTAATTATCAAGAAAGCAAATTATTTGGAGCTGCAATTGCCATTCTTCATTGCTAATTGTTCTCTATTGCAGGAAATTGGCACAATCCTGAATCCCGGCGCAACCAATGCTCAACTGGCTGTCAGTGGCTATGTGGGGCTATTTTATCAGAAGCCGAGGACTTTGAGAGCCTCGGTGGAGTGAGGATCAAGCACTCTCTGCTACATGTACTTAATATCAATTGGGCTATTCTTTATTGCCTAACATACATGCTTCCTCTATGTCTAGGATTTAGTGCCTAGGGCCTAGTTGATTCACATACACATGTAAATTTCGATTTATTTTTTAAAAAGCGCATTGTCGCCTTTTGTGCTGCTGTCTGCTTGATTAGGTCAGCCGGCTTGTCAAGGTATAAGGTACAAGGTTGTCAGGACACACCGTCTGCTTTAAGCTTCCATGGATTGCCATGACGCAACATCAGCAGCATCTGTAACCTAATTCCAATAAGACCAACGCATGTCGAACATCAAATTATGCATATTTATACGCCAAGCAAGAGTTATTTTTGCCAGCCGCTTTTTGTCTTAGAAGCTTATGATTATTGTCTTGCGAACATCTCGTCTACTTACGGGTCTTCAAATGCCTGCTCTTTAGTATCATTCTTGACAATCAGCAAGTCCTGCGGTGTTACTCTTCTTCATCGATGAGAAGTGCATCTGATTTGATCAAGCTAATCGCAGCACCAGAGGCCAATGAAATGCGTTTTTGGCAGTTGATTCAAATTGGATTTGTTTTTCAAAAAGACACGGACAGCAAAGTTAGCTTAGCTATGATTAATAATTTACTCAGTATAGGGCTCAGAAGCCATGCTGTCTGATGATGAAATTAGTGGAACTGGAGCAAACAGTCTTAGACAAAATTGTGGGTACAAAAATTCTCATTCGAGACTAGTCGCCAAAGTGAAGTTACATCGCTTCCTAATATCTTGATCGATACGTTTTAAGTTTTTTTGTCTTGAGAACGAGAAAGACGGAAAGAAATATCTGCTGCTCATTTCGTTTACCGCTCAGCTCAAATCAATTCAGTGGATTCGTGCTCAGGATTTAGGCTAAAAATGGATTAATAAGATAGAGAGTTTGAGCGTTAAGCAGCAGCAGATTTATTAGGCATTGCAGAATGAATTAACCAATCTGCTGTTAACTGGCGTGTATCTTGACGATTCACTGTTGCTAGACTTACTGAGCATCTGATCTGACCAGCTCCCCGCTATCCTTCCACGGGATATTTTTCCCGCATTCAGGTTGTCCGTGGCTCTGATCCGACAGGCCAGCTACGGCACCATCAAGGTGGGCATCTACGAGAGTTTGAAACCGCACGCGGCCGCTTCAATTCCGTTCGCGCCGAAAGACACCATGCTGAACAACATCATGTGTGCTGCGGTTGCTGGCACCGTGAGCAGCTGTTGCGCTACACCAACTGATGTGCTGAAAGTCCGCCTGCAGGCTAGCGGCCTCTGCCCTAGCAACCGGTACACCGGCTCGTTAATTAACATTTTCCGAACCATCTACCGGGAGGAGGGCCTGCGAGGCCTTTGGCGCGGTACAGGACCTACGGCGCAGCGGGCAACTCTGATCTGCAGTGTTCAACTGCCTACCTATGAGGCTGCTAAACGGTTCCTTACCAGGCATCAGCTGCTCAAAGATGGCGGTGTTTGCCATTTTGTGTGAGTAATTCATTGATTGTGTCTGCATTTGACTGTGTTCTGTCAGTGACATTTTACTGTGTTCTGTCAGTGACATTTGACTGTCTCCTGCAGTGACATTTGACTGTCTCCTGCAGTGGCATTTTACTGTGTTCTGTCAGTGACATTTGACTGTCTCCTGCAGTGGCATTTTACTGTCTCCTGCAGTGACATTTTACTGTCTCCTGCAGTGACATTTGACTGTCTCCTGCAGTGACATTTGACTGTCTCCTGCAGTGACATTTGATTGTCTCCTGCAGTGACATTTGACTGTCTCCTGCAGTGACATTTGACTGTCTCCTGCAGTGGCATTTTACTGTGTTCTGTCAGTGACATTTGACTGTCTCCTGCAGTGGCATTTTACTGTCTCCTGCAGTGACATTTTACTGTCTCCTGCAGTGACATTTGATTGTCTCCTGCAGTGACATTTGACTGTCTCCTGCAGTGACATTTGACTGTCTCCTGTAGTGACATTTGACTGTCTCCTGTAGTGACATTTGACTGTCTCCTGCAGTGACATTTTACTGTCTCCTGCAGTGACATTTGACTGTCTCCTGCAGTGACATTTGACTGTCTCCTGCAGTGACATTTGACTATCTCCTGCAGTGACATTTGACTGTCTCCTGCAGTGACATTTGACTGTCTCCTGCAGTGACATTTGACTGTCTCCTGCTGCAGTGACATTTGACTTTCATTTTATGGTAAACAATGTACTAAAATTGGTTACTGCAGAATGTAAAACCTACCTCCCCTCCCGCCCACGGTCACCGACAAGAAAACTTATAAAAAGTTTGTGACCTCCTTTTTTATCTTATCTGTCGTGGGGTTTACTCTTTTTGCAGCTGTGTCTGTCAACTTTAAGCCGGGTTTTTGGGTGCTTGCAGAATATTCCGTACTGAGTCTGTGTTTCTTTCCATAAATGCTGCTGATATTATTAGCATGCGTGCTGTTGTTGCATTAATTATAGGTTTTTACCATGTATTTTGCTATTCCGCAGGTCCAGCATTGGGGCTGGGGTGGCCAGCGCTGCAGCGTGCAACCCTATTGACGTTATCAAGGTGAGTTGTTGCATAAATCTTTCATTTTTCTGTATTTTAAATGCTAATTAAATTTCTGTATAGGAGTTTTCTATTTACCAAAGATATTTAGTGCACTCTCGAGTTGAATTCTGGTAAATAAAGTCGTCTCTCATCTATAAAAAAGCCTTTCCAGTGTTTTTCCAGTTTTGATAATAGAAAAATGGAAGCCTATATGTATGCTCAACATAAGCATATAATCAAAATGGCCTTTAAGTACATTCGCTCGCTTAAATATAGTTACCTGGCGTGGGACACGAAGCCACCACGGCCCACCAGTGAAGAGAGTAGTAAATGGATATGCTTGCTTATCTATTAAAAATCCGGCTAAGCCTGAGCCTATTATTCACAGCAGCATCCCCGTTTTTGGCTTGCTTTGCAACGGCCTCGGTGCAGCTACGCCAGCAGTGACGCCGCGTAGGGGGAGAGGTGGGGCGAGGGTGAGGTGAAGGCCCTGCAGCAGTGAAGGGACGAAAGGAAAAGAAACAGCCGCGTGCAGTGTGTAGAGGTTGGGTTTGTCTAGCAGAGCACGTGACGCTAAGAGCTCTAGTAGTTCGTCAAGTGCGGCCGTCCAGTATTTTCTCTGTTCTATTTTTAGAAATTTTCCACTCCACTCTGAACTTCAAGGTCGATTCACGCTCAATAGCCGAGCGCAAAGTAGGTTTGGGATTGGACCCACCCCCTACTCCACCCAGTTGGCCACGCGTTAACTGCGTGCTTGGTAATTTTCCACTCACATTTTGACAAGTAATTAGAGTGCTTGTGTATAGCGCGTGCAGTTGCATTCACTGCGCCGGGGGCCGGAGTCTTGAGGCCGAGGCCGGTCTCTAAACCGGTTTAGAGTGTTTTCAAAAGCAGGGACGGAGTTCTGCCTTCTCTTTCCTAGAATTATTAGTGCAAAGCTGCTAGCGCAGGGTAATATACAGAGAAAAGAGTGGACGAGAGACAAGGCATCGTTCCCTATTATGCTACTGAATTTGTTAGTAGCTGCGCGTTCTCTACCGGAGTGGCATGACAGCAACCCCCCTATTTACTCCCCGCCCCTGCTAAAGACAATGCTTTTAGTTTCAGTGTATGCCTTTATGTTGAGCCTTGTTTAATGACAATTCAAGCCATGAAAGATGCAGCCGCGAAAGCCTGGCTCAAAGCTCAAGTGTGGCTCAAATGTAGCTGTTTTCTGGATCAACCTTGTGTGTGTTTGCGCTGTCCCGGGTCACCTCAGTTGTCTCTGTAAACAGTGTGTAGTTGATTTAGTACAGTGAGGAAAGTTCGCTAGTTTGAAAACATCGCTAATTTGTTTCACCACAGAGCCGCATGATGAATCAGCACTACAGCAGCTGCAGCACCAAAGGCGCTGGTCTGTACACCAGCAGCTGGGACTGTCTGCTGCAGACCTGTCGGGCCGAAGGTCTCCGAGCTCTTTGGAAAGGCCTCGTGCCAAACTGTATGCGCCTAGGTCCGTGGAATATCATCTTCTTCCTGACTATGGAGCGGTTGAAGGCGCTCGACGCCACCGTGTCAAGCATCGAGGCCAGCGACATCGAGTCTGTGCTGGGCAAGTCTCAGGAGATTGCAGTCGTCTCGCTTGAGATTGTTGACGGCGACGTGTGCTTGAAGGACCTGCGGGCCAACTGACGCACTGATTGAAATGCAGACTTGACTGGATTTTGTTAAACGGATGTATTCCATTTAGTTTAAGCCATGTTTTGACAGCTGTCAGTAAATTTTCATGACAGGCTTTGTTGCCTTCCTGTGTTTGAATTTCTCATTTTTCTGACTCCATCTTCGAATTTTCGATCGCGAGTCGCGTCAGCTGCAGAGCAGAACTGGAAATTAAAACAAACAGCGATCCGGTTGAGTCTCACACTGAGCAGTTGCTGTGACACAATCTGTAATCTGCTCTCCTCAGACTCTTCGCATTTGCATTTCGCTCTTCATCCACTCACAGCACAAATAAGCCCGATTTGATTCGCTAGTCCATTTGATGTCATCATCATTCCTGATTTAACCTCTAAATGTCCCTTCTGTTGCTACTTCGAAATGGATTCGTTGAAGCCCCCACCCCCCTTTATGCGATGCCTTGCCAGCGAAGCACACTTTTAATTCTATAATCAAAACTGTAATTATAATCCCAAACTTGGATAGTAACTAAACTAACAATCGGTACACTTCTTATTATTGTTTATAATAAATCTGTTGCAATCATTTATACAGTAACGCCGTTCAGTGTAATTTAAAACCACTGGCTTCATCAGTATACATACTCTTATATATAGCATACAACTGTCTGTGTTCACTGTATAAAACAACTATAAATAATATACATTAACAATAAAACTCAAGCCCCGGCTCTCAAGTGCCATCCTGTTCCCGTTAAAAAGTTCCAAATAAAAAAATCAACGCATTAATTGGAGTTTCCGACTTTATATAATTTGATACAGCATAATATGCGTGCACAGGATGTGAATGTAACTGCGACTTTAGCTGATGCACACAATTAATATTTATATTTGTAATTCAATTAAATATAGTTTAGACAGCGTATTGCGCGCATTGACAAGTAAAATTTCGCATTGATAAAATTAGTATATGGACATAAAAGCAGCAACATTTTGCTGGATTTGCTAAACCTACAGAGTACACGGTGTACTAACAACACAAATTTAAGGATTAAAATAACAAAAGCATGTTTACACAGCTGGCATAGCGGTACGGCTTTTAGACTGACTGCATAATTTAAACAAATAAATAAAGAATTAAACAATTAAATAAAGCAATAATAGGTTAATTTTGATAACAGCAACAGCTTATACCGGAATCGAGACAGCAACAGCGCAACACAACAACATAGCAGCAAAATCGAAGAAGCAAACAGAGATTAAAGTGCTGAGTTGAATTAGATTACAGCAGACACGATAAACCTAATTAGAGATGATAAATAAAACAAAACACAAACTGATGGGCGATGCAATCCATCTGATGAAGCACAACAGAGATACACGGATAACCATTTGACAGCAATGATAAGATTAGTCAGCAGCACTGCATGCGCTCGTGACGTCACTCGGCAGCAGCAGCGGAAACCTCAGCTTCCACAGCTTCATCATCAGGTTTCTGGCCGCCAACGCCGAGGCACTCCGACAGCAGGTTGATCATCTCGCTAGACTTCAAGGAGGTTCCGCCCGATGGCGCGGAGCCGGCGGTCGCGGCAGCTGCAGTGGTGGCGCTCGCAGTTGAAGCCGTCTCGGCATCCGCCGCGGCAGTGGCGGCATCGTCGGGCTCCTCAGCGGCGGAGGTCAGGCCGCTGCGCCGGCGTTTCTTGATCGGCGAGGCGACCAGCGGCTCGCGCTTCACCGCCGCTGCTGCCCGCCTGCGCTTCCGGCCGCCGCCACCGTCTCCGTTGGCGTCGCCGCCGACTTCGGCATCGCCGGCGTCCTCTTCCAGGTCGGCCGCTTCGCTGCCGTTGCCGCTGACGCTGCCGGCTTTGCCGCTCCCGCCGCCGCCGCCTAGAGCAGCGTCATCCGACACGACGTCCTTCTCTAGCCGGAGCTTCTCGCAGGCGATCCGATGCACGCCGACTTCAACGGAGTCCGCCGACAGCAGGCGGATGACTCGAACTGGGCGCTCCTGGCCGAGTCGGTGGCAGCGGTCCTCCGCCTGCTTGTCGTTGTACGGATTGAAGTCAATGTCGTGGATGATGACGGTGTCGGCTGCCGTGAGGTTGATGCCTGCATCGGGGGCAAGGGACGCATTAATTATATCACGATTCTCAGGCATGCCCACCTGTGCCCTGCAGACAAGCGCTTCTCTCCAACACTGTCCCCACCCACGTAAAATTGCACGCGCTGGCAGTATGAAAAGTGCAATAGTGCACAGACAGACAGTGAGACACGAGAGCCGAGACAGAACAGCGAAGCAAAATCAAACACCGCAGCTTTACGGTCTGTTCTTTTACAGAAATATTTGTTGGCGCAGAAATGGCCAGACAGACTCCGAACTGAACTGGAATGACTTTTTGGCCTGGGTTCGCTGTGACCTCTATTTGGAACTGAAATGCGCAGAACCGCATCAGTTCAGACTGACGAGATGCGAGCGCTATGGGCTGGCAATTCTGCTATCGTATGAAGGTTATGAAAATATGGATAGACTAGTCAGCAGTCAGCTAAACTTTTAGCTCCTACCGTGTTGCCTAACCATATTCTGTAGCTTTTCTGACGTCAGGAATATTCGTTTTTAAAGCCACAGACGGCCCTATACTGGAGCCATAGACTACTATCTTATACTGAAGCCATAGACTACTACCCTGAACCTTATACTGAAGCCATAGACTACTACCCTGAACCCTATACTGAAGCCATAGACTACCATGTACTGAAGCCATAGACTACCCTATACTGAAGCCATAGACTACCATGTACTGAAGCCATAGACTACCCTATACTGAAGCCATAGACTACCCTATACTGAAGCCATAGACTACCCTATACTGAAGCCATAAGCTACCCTATACTGAAGCCATAAACTACCCTATACCGAAGCCATAAGCTACCCTATACTAAAGCCATAGGCTACCCTATACTGAAGCCATAGACTACCCTATACTGAAGCCATAGACTACCCTATACTGAAGCCTAGACTACCCTATACTGAAGCCATAAGCTACCCTATACTGAAGCCATAGACTACCCTATACTGAAGCTGTAGACTACTCTATAGTAAAGATATCTTTCTAACCTCTAATGAAATATAATTCTATACATTTTGGCTAATAAACAAGTCACCTTGCGCAGACCAACTGGCAACGCGCTAAAATATTTTCCCTAATTTGGTACTGGATTTTGGGGCCACTTCCTGTGCAATTCTTCTATTCAGGCCTCAGAAGAAGGCAAACACATCCGGGGCAGTTAAGATTGATGGCGGCGGGTTTTGGCAGTTAATATACTAAGTAAGCTATTTTGCAATAAACCAAGGAGAAGCACAGCATATAAACCCCGAGGGCTCTGATAGGTAAATCAATTAATCTTCATATCCTGTTCATTTTACGCTCAGATTAACTTTATTAATAATCAAACCGGACTAAAGGGCGCCAGAGACTGCTGAGCTGCGGCTCCTGCGGTAGAGGCAAGCAGGATCACAGACACATGCATGGTGAGGCGTAGACATACACAACCAGACAAAAATACTGACACTCAGACAGGTACACATACTCAGACAGACAGATAGACACTCAGACAGACAGATACAGACACTCAGACAGACATATACAGACAACCAGACAGATACAGACACCCAGACAGACAGATACAGACACTCAGACAGACAGATACAGACAGACAGATACAGATAGACAGACAGACAGACAGACAGGTACAGACAGACATGGTACAGAAACTCAGACAACTCACCCAGCCCGCCAGCCCGGGTGCTGAGCAGGAACACGGGGATGCTGGAGTCCTCAGCAAACCTGTCCAGCAGCGCTTGCCGTTCGCCCACAGGCGTGGAACCGTCAACGCGCAGAAATCGAATTGCGCGCAGCTGCAGGTAGGCCTGCACAATGTCCAGCATCATGACAAACTGGCTAAACAGAGCCACACGATGTCCGGCAGCTGTGAGCTCTGGCAGCAGGCTGTCTAGCGCTACCAGCTTGCCAGACAGCAGCAGGTGCTCAGCCTCATCAAGCTGGTGCTCAGCCAGCACTGGGTACATCTGGCAGGTCCTGTGCAGCTCGAAGTCATTCATCGCGGCCAGATCTTCGTAGATGTAGTCCTCGTTGGCGCGCAGATGGCCGGGGTCCTTCAGCATCTTGCTGGCCATCTGGCGCAGCAGAGAGTCAGTGTACACCCGCCTGTGCAGCAGGCAGTGGTTGGCCGCCTTCCGCAGCTGCAGAATGTAGTTCACCGCCACCTCGCCGCTGCTGCCTCGCTCGCCGGCGCCTTCGAAACGTCGGCGAAGGCTGGCGACGAGTTCCTGGTACTCGTGGCGCTGGCGCTCCGTCATTGGGACCAGCATGACCTCCTCGGTCTTGGCCGGCAGCTGCGTGAGCACCTGGGCTTTGGTGCGGCGCAGAAAGAAGGGCCGCATCAGGCGCTTAGCGTGCTGGATCCGCTCCATCTCGTAGGTGGTCCGGTCAGCTGCCGCCGCTGGCATGGCGGAGCCCGCAGACGACTCATCCGTGGTGGCCGAGCGCTGGGGTGGGACCGCAAATGACCATATTCTGATTCTCCCATTCTGATTCTCCCATTCTGATTCTCCAATTCTGATTCTCCTATTCTGATTCTCCCATTCTGATTCTCCCATTCTGATTCTCCTATTCTGATTCTCCTATGTAGATTCTCCCATTCTCAGCTCCGATTCTGATTCCCCCATTGTCAGATCCCATTCTAATTCTCCGAGCTCCCATTGCGCCAGTACCTGAGCTCCAATCTCAAGCCACACAGCAGACTCACCGAGAAGAGGTTGAACATCTTCTTGAGCAGGTCAGCGCACTGCCTAGACGCACTGAAGACATCCGGAATGACAAAGGACAGCAGAGACATCAGCTCAACCAGGTTGTTCTGCAGCGGGGTGCCGGTGAGCAGAATGCGCCGCTTCACCCGAAAGTTCATCAGCATTTTGTAGCGCCTCGACTGGCAATTCTTCAGCATGTGCGCCTCATCGAATATGCCGTACTCAAAGTCCAGGTTCTTCATCATGGCCCGGTCCTCCAGGGTGCCGGTGGCGATGTTGTACCTGCCAATTAAATTGGGGAGGATAGAGGCTCCGTACACATTCACCTGAAGGTTGTGACACAGGTTTGAAGGGCATCTGAAGGTTGTGACACAGGTTTGAAGGGCATCTGAAGGTTGTGACACAGGTTTGAAGGCACTCTGAAGGTTGTGACACAGGTTTGAAGGCACTCTGAAGGTTGTGACACAGGTTTGAAGGCACTCTGAAGGTTGTGACACAGGTTTGAAGGCACTCTGAAGGTTGTGACACAGGTTTGAAGGCACTCTGAAGGTTGTGACACAGGTTTGAAGGCACTCTGAAGGTTGTGGCACAGGTTTGAAGGCACTCTGAAGGTTGTGACACAGGTTTGAAGGCACTCTGAAGGTTGTGGCACAGGTTTGGAGGCACTCTGAAGGTTGTGACACAGGTTTGAAGGCACTCTGAAGGTTGTGACACAGGTTTGAAGGCACTCTGAAGGTTGTGAAACAGGTCTGAAGGAAGCCTGAAGGCTGTGACACGGGTTTGAAGGCACTCTGAAGGTTGTGACACAGGTTTGAAGGCACTCTGAAGGTTGTGACACAGGTTTGAAGGCACTCTGAAGGTTGTGGCACAGGTTTGGAGGCACTCTGAAGGTTGTGACACAGGTTTGAAGGCACTCTGAAGGTTGTGACACAGGTTTGGAGGCACTCTGAAGGTTGTGGCACAGGTTTGGAGGCACTCTGAAGGTTGTGACATAGGTTTTTTGAAGGCACTCTGAAGGTTGTGAAACAGGTTTGAAGGCACTCTGAAGGTTGTGACACAGGTTTGAAGGCACTCTGAAGGTTGTGGCACAGGTTTGAAGGCACTCTGAAGGTTGTGACACAGGTTTGAAGGCACTCTGAAGGTTGTGACACAGGTTTGAAGGCACTCTGAAGGTTGTGACACAGGTTTGAAGGCACTCTGAAGGTTGTGACACGGGTTTGAAGGCACTCTGAAGGTTGTGACACAGGTTTGAAGGCACTCTGAAGGTTGTGACACAGGTTTGAAGGCACTCTGAAGGTTGTGGCACAGGTTTGGAGTGACCCTGAAGATTGTAATACATGTACGTGAAACTTGGAAAAAAATATGCCCTGAAAACACCCAACATAATCTAAACGGTTTAAGTTGTCCCTCAAAAAAAACTCCACTGCAACCCTATGACTAATCCTGTCTACCAGCCGATCGCTAAGCAGAAAAAGTACACGCAAAGAAACAACCCTAGATTCAACACTATAGAAAAGTTCGTCTGGCTTGCTGATTTTATAGCGTCAGAGTGGGCAGACGAGCAGACGGGCATGCAGACTGGCTGCAGAAATTGGGAATTATACGGAAGAGTGAAGCCAGAAAAGAAACTCTGAGAGGAGCGCAGAGGCATGAAAAATTGAGGATCTGCAGAACGGAAAAGAGGGTGGGTGAGTGCTGGGCGACTGGCCTGGCTTTGAAAATTAGACTTCACGAACAGAATAGCTGTAAATGAGTGAAGGGGCTGAGGCGGGCAAAGGAGACTTAATAGAAGATCCTTCGGGAGATGGTAGATGGCTTTTCTAGCCTAAGGCAACTACTGGCTAGCAAATTTAATACATAGGCAGAGCTGGAGAGACTGGCATCGGAGTCCTTGGGGATTTTTGAAGGCTTCGATGGGGGAGAGAAGGGGATTAGGGAAGAATTGAAGATCAGACGGATGGAGTCGTGTTTACTCACTTGCTGCACTTTTATGCACTTAGATAGGGACTGCAGGGAGCCAATGACAGCTAGGGGGGACACAGGCAGACACAGGGAAATGTATAGGAAAAGAGACAGGCAGACAACCAGACAGACAAAAGACACTATGGCAGACATACAGACAGACAGACAGACAGACAGACAGACAGACAGAGGGACAGACAGACAGTTAGACAGACAGACAGACAGACACACAGACAGACAGACAGACAGACAGACAGACAGACAGCCAGACACACAAGACAGACACACAGACAGACAGACAGACAGACAGACAGACAGACAGACAGACAGACAGACAGACACACAGACAGACAGACAGACAGACAGACAGACAGACACACAGACAGACAGACAGACAGACACACAGACAGACACAGCAAGCCACTCACGTGGTCAGCAGCACATGGAACTGGGTCTCGCCGCTGTAAATGGCCTGTCTGGCAGCCTTGCGCTCCTCCATGCTGCCATGGTAGGTGACGGCCTGCAGCTGCGGACACCACTTGCGAATCTCGCGCTCCCAGTTGACAAGGGTGCTGGACGGCACAATGACCAGATGAGGCCCGCGGTCGCCCTCCTCGAGCAGCTGGGCTAGGAAAGCAATTATCTGAATTGTCTTGCCTGAGAATCGGAGCGGAAGGTGAAAGGGAGGCAGGCTGCAATTAGTGCTGACTGAAGTGGCCGAACTCAACTCCCAGATAGTGACAGCACGATTTCTGCATAGCTAATTGGAAAATTACTTCTGGCTCACGCTGAGAAGACTCACCCAGTGGCAGGCATTCACTTCTACTCAAGCCTCATTGCGACACTGATATGCAACTCAAAATTACCCCCTTTGATGCAACTGCAACATTTTTTTTCATCATCTATGCTAACTTTTTTTGCAAACTACTTTTTAGTTTAGACTACTGAATAGTAGCAAGTCCTTAAAATCTAGATTTGGGTAATTTTAGAATATCGTGGGAAAAGGTCAATAAAATATCATGCTTATTAGACTCTTTTCAAGTCTGCTTACGTGATCTTTAGGAGCGGTCTTAAGGGGTGACTCTCAGGATTAATCAGGGGTGACTCTCAGGGTTAATCAGGGGTGAATCTTAGGGTTAATCAGGGGTGAATCTCAGGGTTAATCAGGGGTGAATCTCAGGGGTGAATCTCAGGGGTGAATCTCAGGGGTAAATCTCAGGGGTTAGTTGCACATGAAGGAACTGCGACTCACCCAGCCCCATCTGGTCGCCCAGTATGGCAGACAGGTTCTCCTCATGCAGCAGCCGGAGCCAGTTCAGCCCCACCATCTGGTACGGCTTGAGATGCAGGTCCGGATTTAGTGCGGCCGGCTGCAGCGTGATGCCCCCGGTGTCCCCGGCCGAGTCCAAGGTCACCGAGTCCAGCAATGACGCCACGCGAGACTCTAGCTTCTGCGTGATGACCTCGCACTTGTTCATGAGGTACACCACCATGCGCCTCATGTGCAGCACCTCGCGGGCGCCCTGCACCAGCGAGCTGTTGAACTGTCGGTGGCTCTCCAGCCGGTTTAGCAGATCGTCAAAATCTTCGAACGGCCGCATCTTGTAGAGAATTTCTGCTTTCTTCTTGGACACAGTGGGAATGTGCATCAGCTCGCTTAGAGCCGCCGTGTTGAAGAAGTCCAGCACGGCTGCCTTGTCTTCGTCTGACTGCACCGAGTGCTTCTGTTGGGCGGAGGGGGTATTGAGTGCTAGGTATAGGATGGGATCCTAGATACCGAATCGGAGTCTTTAGATACGGAATTTGAGACCTTAGATACCGAAGCTGAGGCCTTAGATACCGAAAAGGGGACCCTAGATACTGAATCGGAGGCCTTAGATACTAAATCGGAGATCTTAGATAGCAAATCGGAGATGTTAGATAGCAAATCGGAGATTTTAGATACCGAATAACTCCTTAGGTACCGAATCGGAGCCCTTAGATACCGAATCGGAGTCCTTAGATACGGAAATTGAGACCTTAGATACCGAAAGTGAGTCCTTAGATACCGAATTGGAGGCCTTAGATACCGAATCGGAGTATTTAGATACGGAATTTGAGACCTTAGATACCGAAAGTGAGTCCTTAGAAACCGAATCTGAGGCCTTAGATACCAAATAAGAGTCCTTAGATACCGAAGGGAGACCTTAGATACCGAATAAGTTCTTAGATACCGAATAAGGAGTCCTTAGATACCAAATAAGAGTCCTTAGATACCGAATCGGAGGCCTTACATAACAAATAAGGGGCTTTAGATACCGAAGTCGTTAGTAGATCCCAACCTAATTTAAGATCCCTAAGCAGACAAACTGAAGCCCCCAGCAGGTCAGTGAAACTTCAAACTCACATTCTCATAATCGCTATCCTCGCTATCAAAATCCTGCTCTCTATTATAATTTCCATCATCATCGCAGACTCCACTCATGTCAATGTCTTCGTGATCCGAGGCGGTGGCAGCGGCAGCAGTGGCGGATTTCGCAGGTTTAACAGTTGGCAATGCCTGATGAGCACCGGGCTCTCGCTCTGGAACATCATAAATCATGTCATTGATTATCATTGGAAGATTAATAATATCAAAAACTAAAATTTAAACAAAAACAAAAAGGTTCGTAAAAAATAATTCAATTAGTCATATTTGCTTACGTAAAGAAATTAATCTTACAATATAGTTTTATTAACCTATCAGTACAGATAATGAAAAGTTTCATATTTTAATTAATTACAACAATTTATCTTAGCTACAGAAAGTCAGACACAAAAGTATCCACAAGGGCTCAGTAATACAACTTGAGAAGCAGATCAAGTCTTATGTAAATTTCTTATGTTAATCTTCAAGACTGTCTCTTTTAACCTACAGTTTAAATGCTTGAAATTTGGGTCAGCTTCATCGAAGAATTAAAAAAAGACAAACGGCTTCGAAAATGTCTCTAATGTGGAATCATCAAGAAATAAACACAAAGTGGACTAAACAGTCCTAAACACGAACGGAAGAGTTATATGCAATACTTTTAAACTTGCAAACTCAAGTCTGTCAACCATCGATTGGATATAAAAGAATGTGTAGGGGAAATTTTCAACAATAAAAACTTGATTCAAATTTAGCTTCTGAATATCAAATAAAATTTCACTGGGTCTGTCCGAGTCACAATGAATAACTGGGTCACTTTAAATCACTGTACCACTTTGAGTCATTGGGTCACTATGAGTCACTGGATCACTCTGAATCACAAAATCACTATGAGTCACTGGATGACTCTGAGTCACAGGATCACTCTGGGTCACTCTGGATATCAAATATGATCACTCTGGGTCACTCAAAGTGATCCAGTGACTCACAGTCATCCAGTGACTCAAAGTGATCCACTGACTGTACTCTGAGTCACATGATCACTTTGAGTCACTGGATCAATGTTGAGTCACTGGGTCACTCTGAGTCACTGGATCAATGTTGAGTCACTGGGTCACTCTGAGTCACTGGATCAATGTTGAGTCACTGGGTCACTGGATAAATGTTGAGTCACTGGGTCACTCTGAGTCACAGGATCACTTTGAGTCACTGGATCAATGTTGAGTCACTGGGTCACTCTGAGTCACAGGATCACTTTGAGTCACTGGATCAATGTTGAGTTACTGGGTCACTCTGAATCACTGGATCACTCTGAGTCATTGGATCACTCTGAGTCACTGGGTCTGCCTGTCTGTCGGCTCGCCTGCTGAAGTGAATGGGGTTAAAGTTAAAAAATATATATTTTATTTGACTGTTAATGCGAATATACATATAGTTATTAAAGTAAAGAGACGACAATTGCTATTATGCTACTTAAAGTAATAAAACGGACAGTAGATGGAAATTATATAAATTTCGGGTTAGGAATCAACCAATAAACCCAATGAGAGTAGTTAGGTAAGAAAATAAAGTCAGACAGACACAAGCGGTAGAGATCTGGGAGGCCACCCCTTTTTTTAAAAGTGCACATGCATGGATCTCTGGGTGTTTTCAAGTTTTCATGCAATCTAGTCTAAAGTCGTTTTAAAAACTTCAGATATTTTTTATTTTTTAACTATTTTTTTACTATAAAAAAGCAAAAAACGCTATTTTTGCTACTGAAAAGGAGTAGGGTGAAAGCGTTTTTTTACAAGCATTTATTATCAATCAAATTTACTACTCACTTAATCTGCGCTTCTGCGGCACCGTGTACACTCGCAGGGTGGACGAGCCTGGCGCAGCGGCTGCACCAGCGCCGGTCTGCCGGCCCATCCAGGCTCCCGAGTTGAGCTCGGCTCTCACGTAATCCTTCCTGGCCTGCTGCACCTTGCCCGCCAACTGCTTGCTTTTAAAGAATCGAGCCGCACTACCACCGCCGCTGGACTCCAGTCTACGGCCGGACAGAACTCGGATGGCCTCGTCCACATTCTGGTCGCACTCGGACAGGCACTCGGCCAGTTCGGCTTCGGACAGTCCGGGGAACGAGTCCCGCAGAATGCGCAAAGCCCCAGCCGGTTCCGAAGCGTCCATGACAACCAGATCTTCCCGGCTGTCGCTGGCTGCCGGCTCCGGGGCGTCAGCGTCCACATCGACATCGGCAGTAGCCTCCGCATTGGAGCGTCGGGAAATGACCACATTCGACGAATCTTCATCGTCAATGATTGAAGCATCGATGCTGCTGTCCGCGTCCTGAGATGAACCCGGGCCGGCGCGCCTCAGCTGCAGTGCGCTGGCTGCGGTCTCTCTGCGGTGCGGTTTAAGAATTTGGAGATGGCTGGGGCATGGGCTTTTGGATGAGGGTTCCGGATGGTTTGGGATGGAAGGGTCTGGATGGGGTTCCGGAGGGGGCTTCTGGATGGGGCTTTTGCCTTCATTTGAAGTTTCCACCGCTCTCTCACTCACCGGTGCCTCCGCTCTGTTATCCACCGGTGTCTCGCGCTTTCACTCACCGGTGCCTCCACTACTCACTCACCGATGTCTCCATTCTCTCCTCTCATCCGCCGGTGCCTCCACTCTCTCACTCACCGATGTCTCTCACTCCGACACCCACCGGTGTCTCTCACTCCGACACCCACCGGTGTCTCTCACTCCGACACCAACCAGTGTCTCTCACTCCGACACTCACCGGTGTCTCTCACTCCGACACCCACCGGTGTCTCTAACTCCGACACTCACCGGTGTCTCTCGCGCCGCCACCCACCGGTGCCTCCGCTCTCTCACCCACCGGTGCCTCCGCTCTCTCACCCACCGATGCCTCCGCTCTCTCATCCACCGGTGCCTCCGCTCTCTCACCCACCGGTGCCTCCGCTCTCTCACCCACCGGTGCCTCCGCTCTCTCACCCACCGGTGCCTCCGCTCTCTCATCCACCGGTGCCTCCGCTCTCTCATCCACCGGTGCCTCCGCTCTCTCATCCACCGGTGCCTCCGCTCTCTCACCCACCGGTGCCTCCGCTCTCTCACCCACCGGTGCCTCCGCTCTCTCATCCACCGGTGCCTCCGCTCTCTCATCCACCGGTGCCTCCGCTCTCTCATCCACCGGTGCCTCCGCTCACATCTACCAGAGTCTCCACTCTGTCACCCTCCGCTGAGCTTCCAAGAGCTACTAGAAGCCAGCAAAACAGCCCACAGACCAGATCGCACTCACCTTCCTCGCCCAATCTTCACACCGTGGCTGAACACCCGAGATCGAACGTTGCTCTTCAGCTTCTGACGCAGCGCTCTCTCGGCCTCCTTGTCGCCGCTGACCACTCGTTTGTAGCAGGGGTCTTCTTTGGGCGATTGGCTCAGGCGGCTGCGACGGCTGTTGTGCGGCAGCGGCAAAGGGGTGGCGGCGGTTGAGGCCGGCTGGCGCTGGGCCTGAGGAGTCTGCGGAGACTGTTGAGACGCTTTCGGTGGAGGTTTCTGCTTTTGTTGCTGCTGCTGTTGATATTTCTGATGCAGCTGCTGCGTCTGTTGTTGCTGCTGCTGCTGCTGCCTAGCGGCTAGAAGCAGAGGCGGCACAATGCTTTGATCTTTCTTCTCCTGCTCTTTAGTCAGCAGCTCCATCGCTGTTCGACAATCGAAATTTGCTTTGCTGAATGCGTCACAAATCAGCCGGCGCTGCATGCTTGGAAACTGCGACTGGATGTACTCCACATTGGCCTTGAACTCGTCCACTGAGATCTCCATGAGCTGAATCTTCACGCTGAATAGAATTGCGATAGTATCTTGTTCTTATAATACTGTCAGTAGCATTGTTAGTGCATTTTAAATATGAGCAGCATGATATTAAGGTAAATTAGTGTTGGTGTTATCAACTTACTTTCCAGTGACTGTCTGAGGCGCTGAACTCGAACTGGTGTCTTTGTTTGGTGAGTCTACAAAAAAGTTTTATTAATAATACTTGATAGCTAGTCAATCATGTTTATCTATCAGCTCCAAACAGATGCAAATGAGTATGGCTACACATTTAGTAGAAGTCCAATATGAATTCATAAGCATTGTTGTTTGCAATTTTATCTTAATAGGCTTTAATCAACTATAGCTTGTCAAGATATTGAAACATAGGCAGTATTAAAAATTATACAGATTAACATTTTTTATTTATCAATTATAATATTTAGGTTCATAATTCATATATACTAATGTATATACCTTTATAACAAGCATGCTAGCAGCTTTTAGTATCAAATAAAGACTTTAAAACATAATGCTCAACTACTTATAAATTTAGTTTTGAGTTAATTTAAAAGATTAATTATATTTTAATTTATCACAATGAAAATTTCTAAAATTAAAAAATCTCACTTGATAGAAAAACACCAGGCTTAACAAAAACAAACTTGTTCAACCCCAGGAAAGGAACTATTTTTGCAAATATTCTGAAATTTAAAATCCTACTCAAACAAAATATGGTTAAAAAAATAATAATTAGGATAAAGGTAAGCATAAATTGGAGTAAATTTGTATTAAGTTAAGTTTTGAGGCAAGCATTGATCTTGTTTGCTAGGATACCACACAGAATGACAAACAAGTCTGCTTTCTTTTCTTATTTCTACAATGTCTCTGCTTTATCATCTCAAAAATGCCCACCCAAAAAATATCCAAGTAGTACTAAATAGAGGCATTTTGCCTTAAAAAGATAGTCATACTAGTTACTCCTGCTGTTTATCTAAAGTTACATTAGTTTTGCTAGTTTTGCTTACATTAGGGGGGGGGGCCGTAGCCCAGTGGTAGCGCAGCTGCTCTGGTGTGCCGCGACCCAGGCTCGATTCCAAGTGCAGCCACATTAATTTGGGGCTGCATTGGAATCTTGGCTTGGCTCGCTTGTGCAATTAACGGCCTTGAGAGCCAACCCCCCAAGGCGCAGTGAAGTGTACATGCCTAACAATTGATAAAGTTAGGGCCGCTGTACACTCCTGTGTGAGTGTGTGCCTGCGTACGTATCCGCGCGCTTGTATGCCTGCTCAGGGGAGTTGGCGGAATGGGCAGTAATGCCTCTCGCCGGTTGTGTGCCAATGACGCTTAAATTGCGCCAGGGTGCACACAACCCCCCTGCCTCTAATAAAAAAAAAGTTTTGCTTTACTGTTTCTTTTATATGTAAATTGCATTTTTGGCCAAAAACTATGTTGCCTTTTTTGTTAAAACTATGTTGCATGGCCAACCAAATTTTGGAAGTTGCAAATGTATGTTCTTCCATCTGCTCCCTCATCTTTCTCTTCTGTACTCTTTTTTCTTTTCTTCTTATTGTGCATTGAGCAAATGCACATAAACCACCTCTTATAACTGTATTGATATACTATTCAATCAATTATCAATTGTATATTGTCTGGCAATTATCTTATTGTCTGTTTGGCAAAGCCACTCTTTCATTTCCTTCAAGTTTTGTTTTTTATGTCCTATATTTTTGCAAGCATTCTAAATCACTACTCATAGTTTTGTTTCCCTAAAATATACTTGAGCTTTAAGGCAAATTGACAAGAATAAAAGTATATTAGGATTTGTGCTACTTTGATTCCTAAAAGGAGAATCCACTATTCTCCTAACAGATATACATAAACAATTTAACTTCTATACTTTAGACCCTTTTATCTTAGTTCTTTTATTTCTTATTTCTTTTCTCTTATATCTCATTTCATCTCTTTTATCATTACAATCTTATATTTTTACTTTAAATTTAAATAGAAAAAAACATCAATGAAGAATAGTCAAGTTTGAAGACAATCACTTTATATAGAACAACAAGCATTAGCAACCTTGTAGCAGCCAAAAGTTAGTCAATTTTCAAACCCCTTTTCTAAATCTTGCCAGGTAAAGGAATTAGACTATAGAGAAAGATGGAACTTAGGGTGCGAGGTGGCTGCCTTGTTGACAAAAAGTAGACTAACTTTATTTAAAAGTTCATAGAACCATTAAAAATTAAAGTAGGTTTTTGTAAAAAGTATATATATATACCCAGAAAAACAAAATGTTTAAACCAATTTACCATGCTCAGAAGTCTGTGACTGTGAATAAGGATTTCCATTAGTAGGATCCTCAGCATCAACAATTATGCCAGATGAAGGTGCTTGAGCTGTATCAGGCCCAGGACTACTTGGAATATATGTATTCACAATAGGTATTTGCACAGAAGATGCAGGATCAAATGCAGGGGTCACTTCTTGCAAAACAACTTGATGGCATTGATTAGGCACTTCTGCAACTTCATTTAGCTGGGCTAAAAAACTCTCCTGCTGTGGCTTATCATCAGTCATATTTGTTATGGATAGTTAAGTCTGTCTAGACTCTAGCCTAGGCTATATACACTTCTGTGACTTCTAGAGCAGCAGATTTCGGAGGCTTTTTATTTAGTCAGGACTAGGCCCTATTATGGCAGTGCTGCTAAAAACAAAAAAGTGTGACTAAATTCAAGCCAAATGGCAGCAGAACTATAGTCTATAAAACAAATACAGCTAGCGCTAGGGCCTATAAACTAATTTACATTAAATTAATTGTCAGTCAAAAAATGAGTCTACTCGAGCTACATAAAAACAGCTGCCAGAAGTCAAATAAAGAACATGTAGGTAAGATTTAACAATGTAATTTGCTTGTGAACTAATCAACCAGAGATTAAACTGTGTTTCAACAAAATTCTATCCACACTCTAGACATACAGCCACAGTAGTACGGAAAGTAGAAGGCAAGAAAAATGAAAATATTTGGCAAGTTTATTTTCCAAGACTTTTACGTGTCTACTATAACAAAAAATAGCTTAAAATTGAAATATTCTTTATAATTGTTTTAAAAATAACAATTTTTGTTATATATTAATAATATTTCTTGTAAATGAAAACAAAAAAGTTTTTTTTATACTCCGATATTTTAACCGTGGTTTTTTAAATTAATAAAACGCGCTGCGCGGCGACCTCAAATTTTTTTGAATTAACTAGCGTGCGCCTTATACTAGCCTAAGACCAAAAGCTGATGCCATATTTTAAATATAGATCTCAAGAAAATAATGCAGTTTAGAATCGATCTTTATTTAAGTAGGTTAGACAATATTTGCAGTGTTTTTACTATTACTTTCTGTATTTTTCGTATTTTTCGTTTATTCGCACAATTATTTAATGGGACGGCCTATTAATCTAATGTACGATTGCTAGTACGCAATATCCTCGTTTTAATTGATATGCTGCTATACATTTATCTACTTTTTAAATGCAACGGCGCCGGTACGTTTTAGGAATATAGGAAAAATAGTGCAAGAAACAAAATAATAGAATTTTTTCTTTTTTTTCTTTTTTGTTTAATCAAATTGCAGTTTTAATGATGTTTGCGGTGACACGTTTACGATTATCAGGGAATTATACAGAAAGATGGTAGAGTTAGTTAATTAATTGTCTAAAGATGCAATAAAACAATTTATAGATGACAATTATTTTCAGAGGCAAGGTCATAGATCAGAAGACTCTTATTTTAGAACACCTTTAAAATGGACACTGGCCCCCTCTCTGCTCCCAAGTCCCAAGTCGGATGTTCAGGGTGGGCTTAGAGCCAGGGGCGGATACAGGGGGGAGGGGGGCGGGGGCCGAAGTTGACTTCAGCCAGGCGCCCATTGTGAGACACGCTAGACGCCCACTAAGCCAGAGTGATGGAGCAGCTTCCTACTAAAACCAACTGGCGGTTAGCCATCCTAGTTGGGAGGCGCGAGTTAGGCCTGTGCTGCAAATAGATAGGCGCAATGAGTCAGTTCAGCGGAAGTGGGCCCGCGCCGGCCCAAACGAGTACACGTTATTTACAAGACATTAAATCAGGGGGGTTAGGTAAATTAAGAAAACGAGAGGGGTAAGTACGCGACTGAGGAAAGAGGCAAGCTTGGGCCAATCAGAAGGCAGCGAGAGAGAAAGATAAGAAAACAAGAGTCAAGACTGAACTAGACAGAGGGAGAAAACAGCTGAGTAAACAGAGACAAAGGGCAAACGGTCGAACAGAAGAAATTACTTGCAGCTGCGACACATGTACATTGAGGGGTGCTGGGGTGGCCTCACTTTGCGGTTTAGCGCGGTTTAGCAAGTGGCCAACTTCGGCGCCCACCCCAGCCTGGGAACACCCGAGCTTAAAAGGAATTAAAATATTTTAAAAATGTTGCTGATTTCCAAGTTCCTCAAATATTGCAATAAACATTCAAATCTCCGTTGCGATGAAACGTAAAGCCTCCGGGGTTGAAAATAGACGCAAGAAAAAGCTTCGTCTTCTCGAGGAAAGCGCCAGAAGCACAGTAGGAATTAGAACTTTCCTGAGCAAAACTTCTGGACATCCTGCTGCTGTTGAATCCGGCGCCCCTGCTACTGCTGAATCCGGCGCCCCTGCTGCTGTTGATTCCGGCGCCCCTGCTACTGCTGAATCCGGCGCCCCTGCTGCTGTTGAATCCGGCGCCCCTGCTGCTGCTGAATCTGGCGCCCCTGCTGCTGCTGAATCAAGCGCCCCTGCTGCTGCTGAATACGGCGTCCCTGCTGCCAGAGCCCATGCTTCTACTGCTGCAGATACTAGCAGGGGAATCTGCATGATCGACTTCGGTTTGTACGTTGCTGGTAGCCCTCTGAGTGAACACCTGAATGACCACATTTGTCTTAAGCTGCTTGACTCTGCCTGGTCGCCGTCAGCCAACTACTCAATGCCTTTACTCCACGCGCATTTTAAATGGCAAGGCTGAAAAGCGCTATCTAAGACATGAGCACCTGCAGAAGCACAGCTTTCTAGCCTTCTCAGAAGCTCGATCTGGGCTTTTCTGTCGGTTCTGTGCGCTTTTTGGGCCAGCGTCTGGGGATGTACGCAACCAGCAGCTCCGCAACCTAGTGTCGAAGCCCTTGAGTAGGTACATGTACGACCATCTGTTTGGTGCAAACGGCTATGTCATCTCCCATGCTGCAACAGCGTATCACCAAGATGCTGTGACACGCGCGGCCACCTTCAAGCAGCAAGCAGCAGCTCGCAGCGACGTGGTGAACAGCTGGACGAAGCGCGGCAACGACAGGCAGCAGAGAATCGAAATCGACTGCTGCCAATCGTGAAGACGCTTTTGCTCTGTGGAAGACAAAACATTCCAGTTTGCGCTCACCGCGACGATGGCCCGCTTTCAAGTGCCAACTCTGACACGAGTGACGACAATTCGATGGTTTCAGGCAGCGGCAACTTTCGCGCTTTACTGCAGTTTCGTGTTGATGCTGGTGACGAAGCGTTGGAGAAACATCTCAAGAATTCAGCAGCAAATGCAACGTACATCAGCAAGACAATTCAAAACGAGCTCCTCGAAGCCGCTGGTTGCGTGATTCAGGAAACTCTGGCCACCAAAGTCAATGCAGCAAAATGTTTTTCTGTACTCATGGATGAGACATGTGACATCTCAAAAAAGGAGCAGATGTCAGTTGCTGCTCGGTACGTCGATGCTGACTGCACTCTCAGGGAAGATTTTCTCGGATTTGTTCATGTGACCGATCAGTCCGGCTCAGCACTCGCCGCTGCATTGTTTAGTTTTCTCGAGAAGTTGGGCATCAACTACCACCTACTCGTAGGTCAAGGCTACGATGGAGCCGCTGCAATGCCGGGTGAGTTCAATGGAGTTCAGGCACATGTTCGGCAGAAGTGTCCAGAAGCGTACTACATTCACTGCTCCAGTCACTGCCTAAACCTTGTACTCGTTCATGCCTGCCAACTGCCCCCAATTCGTAACTCAATGGGAGTTATAGGAGAAGTAACAAACTTCGTCAATTCATCGGCAAAGCGGCTCGAGCTCTTTCAAAGAGTTACCGCAAGTGGCTCGTGCAGCAGCCGTCAGCGGAAACTGCTAACCCTCTGCGATACTCGCTGGGTCGAGCGGAATGACGCCGTGCTCGTGTTTTCGCAGCTTTTCGCATCAATTGTAGAATTTCTTGATTTCTGCGAATCCGCCTCCGATTGCGATCCAAGAACTGCTGCCAATGCGCAGATGCTGAAGGCCGCCTGCACAATGCCGAACTTCATCGTGGCGCTGCATGTGATGGGCGAGGTGATGGCAGTAATCCGGCCTCTGTCCAGCTTCCTTCAGAAAGTTAGTATCGATCTGTTTACAGCAAGCAAGCACATCGAAAACGTGCGTGTCACGCTGGAAAAGATGCAGGCAGAAGCCAGCACTGCCTTCAAAAGTATCTGGTCGTCAGCATCCGAAGCTGCAGCTGAAGCGGACGTAGAGCTGCGCATCCCTCGTCGTAGAGGCTGTCAGCAAGGGCGTGGTGCTAGCGAAGACACGCCGGAGGAACACTTCCGTGCTGATGTGTACGAGCCATTCCTACAGCACATTCTGTCTCAGTTCCAGCAGCGCTTTGGGGACCAGGCCCAGCATGATGATTTTCTCCAGTTAACATGTTTGCTTCCGAAGACGCTTGAAGTCGTATTTGCGTTCTACCATGCAGCAGGACAGACTTGTCAGTCTGGCTCTGTTGCACACCCACCCTGAGTTTGCAGAGACTGCGGATCAGGTGATTGATCGATTTTGCAGCAGTGGTTCACGCCGCCGTAAAGACTTTGTTATTTGAATTTTCACCCTTTCTGCAAGCATCCGTCTTTTTGCTATTAACAACTATTTGCTATTAGTCAAGCTATGTGGATTTTTATCCTCAAAGCTTAATTTTAAGGATGTTTAAACAACAGATTTAAGTTCTAACTCGGACTCCGACTGGCATCCGCCCCAGGGTTTTTTAACTGAAGCACCAGGTGCCAGGAGAAGGTCTCTAGAAGACAGTGACATTGACAGTGAATGATAAAATTATTAAAGGCTGGAAAGTGTTGGATAGCAGCTAAAGTACCTTTTCATAATTTAAGACTGATCTTAATTAGAATGCACGATGGAATCCTAAAATTGATAGTGGAATGTTAAAATAGGTAGTGGGATCTTAAAAATTCCAGCATAATGCAACCATCATACTACTAAGAGTAAAATCAGGGAATTTGCGCTGCTGAAAAATCCTTAAATTTTCTTTAAATCTCGAATTTTCTTTCCGTCTCCTGTCAGCTGTTTCACTATCTTCTTGACTCTTCTCCAATTCTATAATTCGTCTTACAATCTATT
Source organism: Macrostomum lignano (assembly GCA_002269645.1). Lineage (NCBI taxonomy): Eukaryota > Metazoa > Platyhelminthes > Macrostomidae > Macrostomum > Macrostomum lignano. The sequence continues at coordinate 82,556 of NIVC01001580.1, read as the reverse complement.
TTAAATGTTTTAAATATAATTATACCTAAGGTACCTTTTACGTGTTATTGGTATTTTTCTTTTCTTTAGTACCTAGTATGTGTAAAAGTGCTTATTATTGTCATTTGTTTGTATCATTTAAAAATTTTTCATTGTTAATACACCGAATGGAAACAAATAATATAAAAACTGTTCTTCTCTTCCCTTTCCCTTTCTTCCTGAAAATTATTTGATGATTAGGGGATGGTACATGCATTTTCAGTTAATGGTTAATAACTGGTCATTATACTGTGCAGGTTGGTGCAACTACGCTCACGAAATCGAGCTGCGCAGCTGCGCTCCAGGGTGGGTCCGCTTAAGCATAATATCTTCATCATACTACTAACAGTAGAATCAGTGAATTTGTGCTGCCTAAAAATGTTACCGTACGCTCAGCGCAAGGCGCAGCACCGACTTGGCGAGATTCACTGTCGCCCCGAATTGAGCACTGCCGTCTGCGTACGGTTAGGCGTACTAAATATCCCCACTGGGTGGTTAATAAAGCTTGCATTGCAATTGCACCTTTAATAAAGCTACCTATTCACATTTTATAGTCAATATGACAATATGTCCCTCCGGCTGACATTCAAGCAGTTGCTAAACACATTACTTGAGACTTAGCTGTTTAATCATTTTTTCCAATTTGCTACACGCCTAGGCCTAATGCTACTTTCATTGCAGCTAAATGACAAGCTTAAACTACCACACAGCAAGAAATTTACATTTTGTGTAAAGTCAATTAGCCATTTAATTTATATTGCTTTGCATGTCAATAATTATCACAGATGACATTGAGAAGAATATAGCTAAGGTCTAAGGACTAAGGTGCTAGGTGCATATGGCGCCCCTCTAGCAGTAGTGCGCCCCTTGTCTGCCTGTCCGCCCCCCCCCCCCCCCAAAAAAGGAATCCTGGATCCGCCACTGTTTAGAGCTATTTAATGTACAGCGCCTCGAGAGCATTTGATGATCATGCTGTGGTTTTTACGGTCAATAATTTCAATTTCGATAATTTCAGTGAGTCGTCGGGAACCCTGGCGCATTGGTTCCACGTACACAGGAAGTTGGTCGTGCACAGCGCCTGGCTCTTGTACAGGTGCAGTTTAACCATTGTGTGCAGGTGCCTTTCAGTAAAACCGGTATTGCTTAGCAACGCTCGAGAATTTGTAGATGACTATATCCGGCACACGGGACCTTGTACCTTGTACTGTACAAGGTTTTCGGTACACTGGACTTCAGTCTTTCGGTAAAGTACAGATTGAAAACTCTGACACACTGTAGCTTCATTTTTCATTCAGAATACGTTCGGCGTTCGGAAAATTTTAGCTTACATATATTACATTGGACAGATACATGTAACGCACTACTTTTGAATGCACTAGCTCATTCTGATCACGTACACATGTAACTCTGCGAACCAATTATTTTAGGGCTCTGCTCTGATCGTAGCAAGACAAACTTGATTGTTTAATAGTGGAATATGCATGCATATAGTCGGAAGTCGCGAGTAACCCTGACACACGCCTTTGACGATTTCGTTCCACAACCAGCGCTGAAAGGCGATTCTGCGCATTTCCGTGACTCCTGGGCCAATACTGTACGCACTCATACACACGTACACCGCTCACACAGGGTATAGCAATCGGACCCTGACTTTCTAGCTCAGCGGGCCCTCACTTATCATCTAACATGTAACACCCTCTGTGCAAGACGTGTGAGTCGCACACGACAACTCCTCGACAAACGACATACTTCGTGCACAAGCCCTTACATTCTCCCATCAAACTTGCGGTACATGTGCAAAATATATGTCTCTTTAGTCACCTGCACGTATAGATCAGCAACACAAAAAATTAAAGATATTACGCGCTTGCATAAACTTTTAATAACTAAATAAACATCCGCCTTAGCATCAGATTTGAAGATTTGACGAAAAACAACAATTTAAGGTTTAGCATTTAAAATGCATACCTTAATAGTACATCTCGATCTCCACCTTGAGGTGCACTGCATCACAGCACACTGCAGTTGAAAGGTTTTTATTTTCAATTGTTAGGTTGAGTTTTTCGACTCTAAAGGTACCGCTCCGATTTCACAATTTACTTAAAGCGAGCACTATTATTTTAAATAAGGCTCAACTGAGTTCATCCGCATATGATGCTTCACAATTGTCATCCTCAGTCTGGGGGTTTCGCATTATTTAAATTCTTCCGATTTCAACTAAGTAAGACATAACAAATTCATTTAGTAAGTTTCAATCGGTAGTCACTGCTGGTTGTGGCTGAGTGTTCTCAATACGCAAGAGTAAGTTGGAAGCTCGTCATCGTCTGGGTCTCCCAGATCCGCTGGATTGTCTGTAAATGTATTTTTGGTTTGCTCAGTAATATAGAGGTTAATAAAAGCCGGTAATAAAGCCGAGAACTTTACTTTGGAAGGTGTACGGAGGTGGAGCTTTGCTCAACGACGGCGTCCGGAGCAGCTGCTGCGGTGTTGTCGCGGTCGTCGCTGGGTGATCCTGAGCAGCGTAGCAGGGCGAGGCCGTGGCCGCCGATACTGATGGAGGGGTGGAATTAGGTGTCAGCTTCATCAAGAGCATGTTAAATAGTTCAAATTAGTAGCTCAGCGCGGTAATGCGCCTTTATCGAGTGCGCTCGTGGTCGCTATAACTTTTAGGCTGGTCTGGGGCTTTCGTGTGGCTCACGTCCATGAGGAATTCAAGGCCTGCACTGTACAACATGAATGAGCGCATGCCTACCGTTGCTCTTTGGTAATGACCTAGTGAAAATTTTTGTCCATGAGAAACAAGACACTTAACTCTACATTGCTTCAGTTCACCCAGTTGTAAAATGGGTGCCAGCATTTTTAGAATTGGGGTAATTGAGGGGGTTGTGGCGACCCCCAGTCCTTGGACTGAACAACCGTACGCAGCCTTCAGATGCGCCGCGCTATACATGTAGCTGCGGCTAAGCTGTCGGTTGCACATCTGGCCCAATTGGGGCAGGTGTAATCAATTAATATTGTTAAGCTTACTTGCAAACAAACAATTGATTGTGAACTTTCCAACTTAAGAGCAACTGTCAAAACACGCGTTAACAGCGACTGCTGTCGGTGATTTTCTTTCTGAAATACTCCTGGCGACTCCTACATGCAGCCCTGTTGGCTTTCAACGCAATTTTGAACTCTCCGTTATTTCAGTTGTATGCCTTGATTTGGAACTCCAAACTTGTTACCGAAGTGCCGCCCATGTACATATACCTCGTAATAACAAAAGTCAAACGCTCACAATCGATTTCGCTATAAGACGGTGGCAGAGGCGATTGGTGAAAATTTGGTTGCACCTGATGTCTAAAGCATGGTCTGGCCTCTGAAATATTTATCGAAGAATGGAATTCTGGAGCCGAATTAAAAGTGCAAATCATATAAATTCAAACATTATACAGACTTCCTTCTATGACTCATTTACTCAGAATTTTGTTAACAGGCAAGGGGCTGTGTGCATCCTGGCGCAGTTTAAGCGACATTTTCACACAACGGCGAGAGGCATTACTGCCATTCCGCCGACTCCCCTGAGCATGCAGGTACACAGCGCGCGGATACGTACGCAGTCATACGCACAGGCACACACTCACACAGGAGTGTACAGCGCAGGCCTAACTTTATTTATCGTTAGGTATGTACACTTCACTGTGCCTTGGGGTTTGACGCGAGCATGCAGAGCCAAGCCGAGAATCCAGTTTAGCCCCAAATTATGTGACTGCACTTGGAATCGAGCCTGGGCCGCTGGTACATCAGAGCGCCGCGCTGGGCCACTAAGCGCTTACGTCCCCCATTTGCTTAGTATACTTAAATGAAATATTATATATTAGCAATACATACCTAAGACTCTAGTAATAACAGGCGCGCGCCTGCTAGAAATAGATGGATTTCTGCGCGACAGACACCGTTTCAGCTGCACCAGCAGGCAGGCAATGATCACAGTAAGAAGAATTAATCCGCAAGACTTCAAGATGTTGCCCATCACTTGTTCGTCGCCTGGCGAGTTGAAAATTCTGAAGCCGGTTCAGTAATTAATCGGATAAAAAATAGAATTTAATTTAATTGACGCTTCACCATGAAAGGGTCGCCATCATAAGCTCGAAAAGTCACACCGTCGAAAACTGATCTAGCAGCCACCATCACAAGCTCGAAAAGTCACATCGCCGAAAACTGATCTAGCAGCCCCCATCACAAGCTCGAAAAGTCACATCGTCGAAAACTGATCTAGCAGCCCCCATCACAAGCTCGAAAAGTCACATCGTCGAAAACTGATCTAGCAGCCCCCATCACAAGCTCGAAAAGTCACATCGTCGAAAACTGATCTAGCAGCCGCCATCACAAGCTCGAAAAGTCACATCGTCGAAAACTGATCTAGCAGCCGCCATCACAAGCTCGAAAGGTCACATCGTCGAAAACTGATCTAGCAGCCACCATCATAAGCTCGAAAGGTCACATCGTCAAAAACTGATCTAGCAGCCACCATCATAAGCTCGAAAGGTCACATCGTCGAAAACTGATCTAGCAGCCACCAACACAAGCTCGAAAAGGCACAAGCTCTAACCCTAACCCTAACCCTAACCCTATTTCTAACCCTTTTCGAGCTTGTGTTAGTGGCTGCTACACGTTATATGAGTTTTCGAAGATGTGAATTTTCGAGCTTGTAACTTTTCGAGCTTGCGAAGGTTTGGTTACTTTTGTGATTTTTCGCAAACGATGAGATTTTTCAAGCATAGGACTTTTTGAGCTTCTGATGGTGGATGCTTTTCAACGATGTGATTTTTCGGGCTTGTGATGTGAGTGGTTTTTAAGAGATATGATCATATTTTCAATGATGCTTACTACACCAACACCAAACTACTGGAAATATATTTACAGAGCAATAAGCCTCGCACGGCACTAGATATTTGATTATTTACCCTGCATATGACTACAAGTATCCGTTGTTGCATACCCGAATAGATAGACATTTCCTGATAGCTTCTCGTTGGTGGCAGCAGCAGCTGTGGTTGTCCTGACAACGGCCATTGTCTTCTATTAAACTATTACTGTTCGAATTCACACGTACTTTCACGCGACGAGACCTGGAAGTTTGTGTTCAGTTCGACAAGAGCTTTCATTATGAGGTCAAACCAGCCCTCTTTACCAATTAATAGCTAAATATATCCCATAATTCTCGATCCTTGCATTCTCACAGGCCCCTGTGGTTTCATTGGGCGAGAGCAGCAGTTTTCATAACTATCGATTAAAAAATGTGCTCACCCTCCATCACCCTCTCAACAACTGCACTCTCTCCAGTTCCTCTTTCATGCCAGTCAGGCCAGCTGGGAAACCGCCTCCCCAGAGGCCTACTGGGGGCTAATGATGACAGCTGCTGGGTCCCGATGCTGTGTCGGATTTCGCCTCCACCCAGCGCTCTGGTCGGTGGCAGTGTCGGATTACCATTGCCCTTGTATTCTTACTCGACTCTTATCTACATTGGGCGTGTGCAGCGCCGTCAATAAATTGAAAACAAGACCAAGTGTGCTATATGGGGGTGCTTGCTATCTGGAGGTGCTTGCTATTTGGGGATGCTTTCTGTCTGGAGTTGCTTTGCTACCGGGGATGCTTGCTATCAGGGGATGCTTTCTGTCTGGAGTTGCTTTGCTACCGGGGATGCTTGCTATCAGGGGATGCTTTCTGTCTGGAGTTGCTTTGCTACCGGGGATGCTTGCTATCAGGGGGATGCTTTCTGTCTGGAGTTGCTTTGCTACCGGGGATGCTTGCTATCAGGGGGATGCTTTCTGTCTGGAGTTGCTTTGCTACCGGGGATGCTTGCTATCAGGGGGATGCTTTCTGTCTGGAGTTGCTTTGCTACCGGGGATGCTTGCTATCAGGGGGATGCTTTCTGTCTGGAGTTGCTTTGCTACCGGGGATGCTTGCTATCAGGGGGATGCTTGCTTTTTAGGGATGCTTGCTGTCTGGGCTTGCTTGCTATTTGGGGATGCTTGGTATTTAGGGGGATGCTTGCTGTCTGGGGTATGCTTTCATTTAGAGGGAATGTCTGCTATCTTTGTGAAGGTTTTATTTTGTGTATTTTTGGTACTTTTAGAAAAAAAGAGAATCATATAGCAAACACCTTTGTCCGGGACAATTTTTGTCCGAGATTGATAGAAGGCTGGGAGCTTCAAATCAATAATTTCATGAAATAGATCAAATTTCTACGAAGTCTAGTATATTCATGCTCCAGTCGGTTCCGTGATCCGGTCTTTCCAAGAATAGCCATGTCAAAGAAGCGATTGCATGTTTAGACGGATAAATTCACTGATTTCAGTGACATCACCGTAGGATTAAGGAAGCCCCGCCCACCCAACTCAGTCCTGAGATCTGCTAATCCACTCTGATAGACTAATACGAGTACAGGAAAATTGTTTGATTTCAACACGAGTTGCTGCTTTTTTCCGTTTCTGCGATAATTAAGAAACAGAAAGAAGCTATCAAATTCGATTTTTCCGAGGCAGAAGACGATTACATGCAAAGCTCATTGATTTCAGTTGAAGGTTATACCTCGAAGTAACAGTTTATTAAATTTTCATGCCGCCGAAAGTACTAGTGTTCCAATGTACTGGTACGAGCCAGGTGTATAGAGACAGAGCACTCCTCCAAAATGCTAAATTCTCAGATAAAGCACGAATACACGCTCAGATAAATCAGCCTTTGCAACGTGAAGGGTCTTCATTATTCCGCACAAATTGGCATAACGCAACAGCCGCTGCAGAATAAGCACACACAACAATAGTCAACAATGGTCGCGCTAATAACAACTTGTCGGATCCTTCTCTGTCTCAGTGCTCTGCCCTTGCCGGCAGTCCTGGCCATAGACAGCGGGCTCACCAGCCATTTCAGACTCTGGCTAAGCAACAACGGATTCAATGCCGCAGCTCTGGCCAGAGACGACCTCGCTGGTGGTGCCAGTGGCGGAAGCTTTGGAGGTCGCCGTGCTGCCACCGACAGAGTTACACGCGATCCGGTTATCTTTGTACACGGCAACTCGGATCGGGCGTTGGGTGGCGAAATGGGAGGCTGGACTAAGGCTGTGGCCTATTTTGAGAGCCGAGGTGAGACTGCTACTTGATGCTTTGTATCAGACCTCTCAATTACAGTTCACAATGTTCGAGCATTTTTATTAACTAACACCTTGGGCAACGAATCTGTACATGTAGTTTTATGGTCTTTAGACGTTCCTTTAATAACAAAGAACTTGAAATCTGAAGTGTTTTATGGCCTTTTCACAAGTCAATAGGGCTTATACTATTGATTTGTCAGCCTTCCAAACTGTCTGTGAGTGAGTCAGGTATGAGTATGACTATAATAGGCACCAAATACTTCATATTTCTTACTTTAATATGGCTACATGTGCAGCTGACAGCTCAGCCGCAGCTATTGCGCGGCGCATCTGAAGGCTGCGTACGGCTGTTCAGTCCACAACCCATTTTACAACTGGGTGAACTGAAGCAATAAAGAGGTAAGTGTCTTGCTCAATTAAGGACACAAATTGTTCCGAGTACGTCAAGAGTCGAACCCCCGACCTTCCAGTCATGAATCCGACGCTCTAACCACTCGGCTACAACCCTAGAGTAAAATTACTTCGTATACTTGTTATACAAACATGCGTATTATTTGACAAAAATTTCGGCTGTATTTTTTACTGTCTACTTGCGAGTAGGTGCAAAGCAGCTTCTCTGTCGTGAAAGGAATGGTGGTTGTCTTTATCAAAGCATTAAAAAGAAGTTTAACATTAATTCAAGCTGCCAGGGGACCGAAATGAGTCAGACTTTTTCAGTACATCAATCAAATTACGACTTAAAAAAACAAAACGACAAAAATTTTCGTGACCCACAATTTCTATTGACTGCATTTTGGATCATTCAGCCAGTCAGTCAGTCAGTCAGTCAGTGTTTTGACAATTTTTACTAAGGCCGTGCTGTGTGTTTTCACCATCCATTTACCCCGCTGCTTGACCGCGCTTGTCTCTTCGTCTGTTGTGTGTCAAGAAAAAGCCGGCGTTTAAAACAAACTCCGCATTCCCACAGCTACGGCCTCTGGTCGGTGAATGTCCCTACAAACCCCGATTCTCGTCCAGTTCAAGCTGCAAAGTTTTATGGTGTAAGAAAGTGGGAATTCGAGTTTTTTTACAGAAAATCCATTCCCGAGGCACAGCAAGACTAAGAAATTTTCGAATGTAGGATGGACTGGAGTGAATGCTATTAAAGTTTATCCACTATTTCTGACCTTTTTGCAATTATTATAGCTTTCATTTCTTACCTGGGTGAAAAACAACTATAGCTGTACTGCTGCTGACCTGTTAGGCAGCTGCTTTCGAAAACTAACCACAGGATATGACCGTGAATTGATTTGTTACTCTATGCAACAAGCTGAATTAAAACAAAACCTTCAACTCGTCCCTACTATATTTAGAAATTTGTTTTGCTGACAGCAGGGTTTACGAGCGTAGAACCCCAGGTAGATTTAACAGGTACTTCATGCGGCAAATAGGCTTCAACTGCTTCGAAAAAAACTTGTTTGTTTTTTTAGCAATGGTTCTATTGAACAGGATGAAAGATGCTTTCTAGTGCTATATTTCGAATCTCAAGGTTTCTTAGTAACCGCAATTTCAAAATTTGGTTAACATTGACAATTGCTCATTGAGCTTTAGTAAAACTGCCCAACTGTTTTACGTTGAAATTATCATTTGTTATAGTAACCTTTATATCGTCTTTAAACCCAAATTTTTAAATAGGCTACAGCTCAGCTGAGCTCTACGCCTCCACCTGGGGCCCGGCAGACAAATCCAAGGCTCGAGAGCAGACTCACAGCTTTGCCTACGTGAGCCATATTCGGCAGTTTATTCTAGCGGTGCTGCGATACACGGGCGCTAGGAAGGTGGACATTGTGTCGCACTCTATGGGAGTAACCCTGGCGCGTAAGGCTATCAAAGGCGGCCTACTGGATGGACAGAATCTGGGTGAACCGTTGACCAGTCGGGTGGACACCTTCGTAGGCATGGCTGGCGGCAACTATGGACTGACCAATTGCTTTTTGGCGTAAGTCTGGCCTCGATAGATGATCCGCAGTTTTTTTTTGGGGGGGGCAGTTGAAGTTTGGGGCGCCAATTTTTAAGCTACAATTAAGGCATGTAGCTTAAGGCGTGTAGGGGGCGAAAAATCAAGTTTAAAGGGCGAAAACTTAGGTTTGGGAGGCGCAATATGTTATATCAAGTTATTTCGGGGAGGGGGCGTCCGCTTAGGTTGCATACTTAGTTAAGAGACAATGTGCGCGCATAAAGTTACATACTCAGATTTCTGTTGATGTAAATCAAAAACCCGAAAGGGACTTCATGACTTAATACCGACAAAGCCACATTAGCGTAATTGTGAAGGCGAGATTTCTTGACTGGATATCCGGCTCAGTGCCATAGACAAAACTGTGCTCCTGGTTTCTTTTCAGTCCGCTATTGAAGACATGCAACAGCCGGGACGGCTTCTACCCTGGCGTGTTCAACCCGCTACTCCAGCAGGTAACCGGCCGGTCGCGGTTCCTCAACGACATGCTGCAGAAGCCGGGATTCGAGGGCGCCCACCGCTATGCAATCTGGTCGGTTGATGACGAACTTCTCACCCTGGGCTGCATTGTGTACACCACTGTGACCTGCCGGTTCCCAGGCATGACCGCTGAGAAGAGGCTGACGGGAGTGAAGCACCTCGAGGTGAAGAATGCCTATAATGTGTATTACCGGATGGTCACCGATCATGTGGTTCCATGAATGCCTATTGACATCTTGGCAATAAATGCACTTCTGATTCAATCTATTATATAATTGTTCAGCGGTTTTTATTCTTATTTTATGTTTGCAGAAAGAACATCTAGCAAAAGTATACCCACAGCAACATCGAAAATTCGCCATCACAGAAGATTCCGTCTGTCGTCGCCAATTTTGAGAGAGTGCAGATGAAGTCTCTCAATCTTGCGTGTGACGCAACTCAGCCGCGGCAGACTTGAGTTGAGGAATGAAGTGGGAGGAGCGGTGTGCGAGGGTTGAACGGATTAAAGCTACCCCAATCAGTTTCAAAATAGTCCAAGAGAAATTGCTCACTCGCGCATCAAGTGACGACTTTTCAATATTGCTGAGTATAAGAGGCTCAAATGCGGACTTAGCGACAAATATGCTGATTAGGTCACCACTAGACAACCATGAGCAATCGGCACATATACATGTAGATAAGCTACAGAAACCCATTTTTTCTGTATCACCATCATTTTCAGTAGTCGTTTTGATTATATTCTCATACTACGAGCGTACAAGCGGAACCTGTAGATATCCTAGTTTGCATCTAAATAATTTACACACAGCTGTATCTAAACTTCTAAGCCAAAGGTAGTACATTCTCGTAATATTTTTTTTGAAAAAAACTTTAAAAACATCTCAAAATTTGACCAACTATTCTCGTTTGAGTCATGATTCGCGCATTGTGACGCCTACGCTCTTCTAGTTGACGTGGGGTGCTTGCGCGCTTGTTTTGACCTTTGGCCTCTAGGTTCTGGATGGTCGCTAGTCGATTGGCTGGGTTGTGGCGCCCCTCTCTCTCCTCTCTCTCTCTCTCTTGTACCCCTTGATTGCGACCTAGCACCTCCTCAACTCTCTTCCCCCTTTGTCTGTGACCATCCTTCTGATTGGCTGATTGCTCTGATTGGCTGGGCTTTGCTGTCGTCTGTTTTCTCTTTTTGATTTATAGAGGCAGTTAGCTGTGCGCACCCCGGCGCACATAAGTGACATTGTCACACTGGCCCATTCTGCCTACTCCCCTGAGCAGGCAAACAGTCACACAGGAGTGTACAGCGGCCCTAACTTTTTATCGTCAGGCATGTAGACTTCACTGTGCTTTCTGAGTTGCCTGTCAAGGACGTTATTTTCACGACCAAAGCCAAGCCGAGATTCCAATTAGCTCAAAACTAAATATAACCATGAGAGCACCGCACTAGTCCACTTGGATACGCTATTGTTCTCTCTCCCTTCCCCGATTAGTATTTTTTATCTCTTCTGGCTGCTCCACTAACTTTGGCTCGTGTGGCAACATCTTGAGTGATTTTTTTTTATAACTTGGCGTATGTTAACAATGTGTCATTGCAAAGACTCAATCTATGCATGTTAAAATTGTAAATCCAGTGATTCATATAGTTACTGGGGCTTGAAGCTGGAAGCCACTCCTGTTGCCACAAAATGTTTATTTGGCTGCTTGATGGTTACGATTTGTTTGAATAATTTCTGCGCAAATGCCAAAAACCTCCCCCACGCACAGAGGCAGTAGGCGGATAGAGATGGAAAGCAGATATCGAGAAGGCAGTAAATTGACAATAAATTAGGAGTGCACTTGGCCCATTGAATGCGTGGCTTGATATTGCAAAACTGAAAAACTGGGGAAGCAGAAAGGAACACCAAGGCTAAAAAGCCATTGCCAAAAACGGATGTAGATCGGGAAACCATGGCTGACTGGGTTATACTTTTACCATGGCTGATACAGACTTCGAAATCTGAAGTGAAGCAGTTCGATGATTCATCCTTTCTAGCCAGAGATCCGTCCTTGATATGCCAGGTCGGGGTTCAGGCAGACAACTTCATCTCAGTAGGAGGCTGGGGATTATAGGAGATTGGAGCGAACTCCCCTATCTAGCGTGGGTGGAGCGGTCGTTAGGAAATCAGAAAAAAGTTTAAGCGCTCATTAGTTCGGCAGTAAAAACGGTTGGAAGAAGATTTGCGCATTGAACGGAGAAGGCAGCAGTGGAGGACATTAAGCTATCGAGGCTATAGAATGACGGGATTTGCAAGGAGGACACGTTAGAAGATTATCACACCGCAATCATGCCGGGCAGCAGATATTGCACTCCACCCGGTGCCGCCCTGCATTCCGCCTGCTATTATTGATCCCAGGCGGGCAAATTTCGGTCGCTCACCCTTGGCTATGCGGCCTTCTGGAGGCGAATGGAACTCGCGTGTAGGACAGGGGAGACGGTTATAAGTGTCGGCAGGGGTGGGGGAGATACGAGAGAGGGTCAGTCAGTGGATGGAGGGAGGTTCCGGTCGGCGGCAATTGAACAGTTTTTTGGTATAGTTGGCAGCCTGGCTAGGGCGATCTGGAACGCCCAACCTCCCTCGCTCTCCTTTTTTTCTCCTGGGCGTTTTGCGCAAATCATATTTCGCTACGAGTTCCGAACATCCTCCCTTTCCATTGCGCCCAAGCTTATCCGCTTGGCAAATGCAATCTAGACCGCTGCGTCTTCAGTGCCGCTTTTCTCTTGTTCAGCCCCCATACTTTCTTTTCTCTCGGTTAGGCTAAGGACGCCGTTATTTAAACAAGCCGGGCAAATTTTTCTGCTACACGTGTGCCACCCTCCATCTTGGCCTTTCTTTTTTAGTTTCTGCCTTTCTCTCTGTATTTGTTTTTATCTCTTGTCTTTTCTATCGACATTGATTCTTCACTATCCACAGTCTCAGTAAGAAAACTAGGGGATCAGATCGGTGCCCGCAAAAGTATAGACGGAGAAAAAGAAGTAGTTTAACTGAATTCTTTTTCTTAGGATCTTTGTTATCGTTAACCGATATTTTCACTTTCGATATTAACGCCTTTTGCTCATTCGCTGTAGCGCTTCACTTTAACGTTTTCACATTTCTTTTAGTGATTGGCAAGAATCACTTTTCTTTGTAAGATATTTTTCTATTAGCTAACATTTCGGTTTCCGAATGGAAGACAAACGACTTTTCAGTTCGGCGTTTCACGGTGAGAAGTAAATTGCTTGGCGCATGCTGGCTTGCTTGGTTGGAACCATGTGCAGTCTCATTTGTAATCTGCTGAATCATTTGGAATCTGCTGAATCATTTGGAATCTCCTGAATCATTTGTAATCTGCTGAATCATTTGGAATCTGCTGAATCATTTGGAATCTCCTGAATCATTTGGAATCTCCTGAATCATTTGGAATCTGCTGAATCATTTGGAATCTGCTGAATCATTTGGAATCTGCTGAATCATTTGGAATCTCCTGAATCATTTGGAATCTCCTGAATCATTTGGAATCTGCTGAATCATTTGGAATCTGCTGAATCATTTGGAATCTGCTGAATCATTTTAAATCTGCTGAAGCATTTATAATCTTCTGAACCCCTTGGAATCTTCTGAATATTTTGAAATCGGATGAATCATCTTCTGAATCTCTGGAATCTTTTGAAGCTATTAGGATCTATTGACTTCATATACGACCTAAAATAGTTTAACTTGTCTGCACTGTGCAGAATTTATTTAGCATTCATTTTTCAAGATTAATCTGCGCATTTTGAATCAGTAGCGATGCCCAAGATGGATTTTGTTGGTGCCGTCAGTGATTGCTAGTTTTCTAAATAGCACTTGCATGTAATCAGTGCTACAAGCTATCGTGGGAGTGGGATCGCATTTTAAGATTTTACCGTCTTAAAAGATTTCAAAAGCAGATTTTCATTGCCCTGACTCCATTCCAGCAAGCGGCGGAACTTCCGGCAGCTTTGGCAGGCAGCAGCATTCGACGAATAGCCAGTGGAGCCACCAGAGTCGCCCCACAGCAGCCAGTAGGGTCTCCCACCTAGCCGCAGGCGGTGTCAGCAGGCAGCAGGACTTTGGCGACCCGCTGCAAGATCTGGAGCGACTTTTGAATCGTCTTCTGAACGATGCAGATGTGGATGGGGAGCCTCAGACGAAGTCTAAACGGCATCCTGAAACGTTTCAGCAATCGAAAAAGCACGGAAACGTCGATTGGAAGATTCGGCAAGATGCGATTGTTAAAGACAGGGAACTGAGGGATGGCGTTTCAATGCGCAGGAAAGACTTTGTAACGAGTGAGTCAGTTGTTAGAACTGCTTGCGTTTACTATAACAACAAATCAAGATTAATAGTTCTGTCTAGTTCTGTATTCTGTATAGTTCTGGATACCGGATATAAGATATTAAAAAACTTTGTGACATACAATTAGCTCGTATGTTCTTGTAACACAGGCTTCATTAAACATTTGATACAATATTTAAAGATGTCAATGCTTTCCATCTTCTAAATATTTTTTTAAAATTTGAAGCAATACTTTTGTGGGATGCTTGACCAAATTTAACATTAACATTTTCAGATCGGCCCAACAACCATCATCGTTCACGTCGTAGTGCAGTCGAAACGGCTGTCACCAGCAATTATCAAATTGAGAAACCTGGATTCACCGAACAGAATCAAGGTACCGCAGGAAATTATGATCACTGTAAGTAATCGTACTTACGGAATGCATCTGATTAAGTAGTGTGATAGATTTCATGAAAAAGTCGAACCTTCCAACTACATGCAGGGTTCGCTGGTCAGCAAATTTCGACAGACCACACCACGAATCAGCGGCATTCAAGATATCGATCCGATTTCGGAGGCGATGAGCTCAAAGCTCCAGAACAGAAAATGGTCGGCCGGGTAAGGTCATAGTTATAGCTCTTTATGAAGCTCTAGATGTCAGATGGTCTCTTAGATTTCAAATTGTTTCTTAGATTTCACATCGTTTCTTAGATGTCACATCGTTTCTTAGATGTCAGTTGGTCTCTTAGATGTCAGTTGGTCTCTTAGATGTCAGTTGGTCTCTTAGATGTCAGTTGGTCTCTTAGATGTCAGTTGGTCTCTTAGATGTCAGTTGGTCTCTTAGATGTCAGTTGGTCTCTTAGATGTCAGTTGGTCTCTTAGATGTCAGTTGGTCTCTTAGATGTCAGTTGGTCTCTTAGATGTCAGTTGGTCTCTTAGATGTCAGTTGGTCTCTTAGATGTCAGTTGGTCTCTTAGATGTCAGTTGGTCTCTTAGATGTCAGTTGGTCTCTTAGATGTCAGTTGGTCTCTTAGATGTCAGTTGGTCTCTTAGATGTCAGTTGGTCTCTTAGATGTCAGTTGGTCTCTTAGATGTCAGTTGGTCTCTTAGATGTCAGTTGGTCTCTTAGATGTCAGTTGGTCTCTTAGATGTCAGTTGGTCTCTTAGATGTCAGTTGGTCTCTTAGATGTCAGTTGGTCTCTTAGATGTCAGTTGGTCTCTTAGATGTCAGTTGGTCTCTTAGATGTCAGTTGGTCTCTTAGATGTCAGTTGGTCTCTTAGATGTCAGTTGGTCTCTTAGATGTCAGTTGGTCTCTTAGATGTCAGTTGGTCTCTTAGATGTCAGTTGGTCTCTTAGATGTCAGTTGGTCTCTTAGATGTCAGTTGGTCTCTTAGATGTCAGTTGGTCTCTTAGATGTCAGTTGGTCTCTTAGATGTCAGTTGGTTTCTTAGATGTCAGATGGTTTCTTAGATGTCAAATAGTTTCTTAGATATCAGATGGTTTCTTAAATGTCACATCGTTTCTTAGATGTCCCATAGTTTCTTAGATGTCCCATAGTTTCTTAGATGTCCCATAGTTTCTTAGATGTACCATAGTTTCTTATATGTCCCATAGTTTCTTAGATGTACCATAGTTTCTTAGATGTCCCATAGTTTCTTAGATGTCCCATAGTTTCTTAGATGTCGCATTGTTTCTTAGCTGTCCCATTGTTTCTTAGATGTCCCATTGTTTCTTAGCTGTCCCATTGTTTCTTAGATGTCCCATTGTTTCTTAGATGTCCCATTGTTTCTTAGCTGTCCCATTGTTTCTTAGATGTCATTGGTTTTAAATATTTTATCATTTAAAAATTGTTTGAAAATGAGATCACTAACCAGACTTCGCATAGTTTTTGAGTGACTATACTAAACTGCGCATTTATTTATGTCTTTTCAAGATTATGTTAAAGCATTTTTATCCTCACTAATACAAAAGTAAGCAAAAATCCAAGACCTATTATTTTATTTTTCTTAAAAGCCATAGCAAATACTTGCATGAACAAAGGCAGCCATTTTTTCCAGTTTAGAATAATATTTATTACTGGCCAACTACGCAGCTGGCTACTTTATTAAAACAAATTTACTCAAACCCCGTCGCAGGTACCACCGTCGCCTTCTTGGCCATTTAACTGCGTGAGTTTCGGTGTGCTCCAGGTGCA
Source organism: Macrostomum lignano (assembly GCA_002269645.1). Classification (NCBI taxonomy): domain Eukaryota; kingdom Metazoa; phylum Platyhelminthes; family Macrostomidae; genus Macrostomum; species Macrostomum lignano. The sequence continues at coordinate 66,425 of NIVC01001580.1, read as the reverse complement.
TGCAGCGATATTCATTATCAATGTGACTTGTCAATAGCTACCTGTGTTACATCGCTTGAAAAATATCGACAGACATTATATATTCCCCATGTAGTGCAAGCCGTGAAACATGATCGAGTCTGCTAGGCTGATTTTAAAACTTCGTAGGTGTCCGAAAATGCATTAAAATTTGTTTTATACATGTACTTTCGAATTGATGAACTTTATGACACGTGTATTTTTATCGACTGAGACGAATTTTGTTACTGCGTCATCTTCTACGATGCCTAAAACCAATTATCTAAAGTGTGGTTATTGCTAAATGACAGCCCATATGCTCAGGTGTAAAATTGTCCAATGGGCAGCACCATCTTGGCAGCACTATTTGGGATGTGACGATGTGTGTAAAGGCAATGTAAGCATGTCAGTGTCAGAAGATTATTGAATAGCATGGCGGGTGTAGTAGTAGTGAATTAAAACTACAATTGCAAGTTTATATTTAAGAAGGTTGACTTATTTTCTAAGAAACATAAAGAAACTTTTTTGTTTAAATTGACAGCCAATTCACAATCCGGCAACATTAAAGCAGCAGGAGCGTCAGGTTGGTCGCGAGATTGAGATCACAGATCTGCGAAATCAGCGCGAACGAGCTCCACGGCAGAGCTCCACGGCTGCATTTGGATCCGATGCTTCCGTTGCCGGGGGAAGCCAGCGGGCGGTCAGTCATCGCAGAGGTAAAAACCCGTTGCTCAGCTTGATGATTAAAGCTCGTTTTTTCTAGAGCTAGTTTTATTTTCCACTCGGTTGTCTTAGATATGAGATGTTAAATATATTTTAGAAACAATACATAGTATGCCTGCCATTTGATAAATATTCAGCATTCAGATGAAACAACCTACTCTGCAACACCATGAGATTGTAAAGCCATTGCCTTGCAGCTGTAGAACTCAACAAGTCCACCCAAGATGATGAGAATTTTTGAAAACATAAAGAAAATACTGCCGTTTTTCAGTTAAAACTGGGCAATACGCTCGTAAGTCACTGTCGGTGACCTGTTTCACAAATTTTAGAATATAGAATTTATTTATGTAAACTTGTTCGTATTTGGACCCATTATAGCTGGGCATCGAAAAAAGTTGATTCAGGACAGAACTTTATTTCTTTAGTAATCGAGTCTACATTTGAAAATACAGCAGATTTAGCAGCAGATTGAACATTTTCACCAGGCACACTTTGCATATTACGAGTAATTAGATTTGAGTTGCGCTCTAATCGCTAGCGTCTGGAATATCGAAATTCAGAGAATTTCTTCAATAAATATTTGGAATAAAAGTTTCAACAGTAAACTACTAATATCTTCTCAATTTAGCCCGATGTTGAGCTTAAGTGACAAACAGTTCAGTTTAGTAAACTACAGCAGGAATAGAGCCTTCGAGGTGAGAATCACTATTCTATGTCAAATGGTGACACGCATTCACAAAACGTGCCATCTACGTAGTCATGGCCGATACTCCGTAGAAATATCGGACAGTCGTTCATCAATGACATGCCTTTCCATGTGCACGCATAATTCTCAGATTTCCCACCGTTGTCAGGCTGTTCTTTCTGCCACAGACTGGGATCGATGGGGATCCGGCAGGTGTGCCAAAACCAGCCGCCTGCCGGTTCCTTGCTTCCGGGATCTTGACGGCCTCCGAGGAAGAAGCTCCAGGAATCACGTGGCCGTCTGAACCATCTGGCATGCAGCTCCCTCAAGTAAAAGTACTTGGCCCTGTCGATCGGCTCGGCCATGATGGTGAGTCCCCGCTCCGCGTTGCAGCTGGCCAAGGCCGAGTCCCAGCGACGCGAGCGCGGCCGAACGAACTTGTACTTCACGCCACACCTGGCGACGGGTTGCGTAGAGAAGCGTTATCGCCTTTGACTCTCGTAACAAGGACACTGCGTTCGATTCTTGATTCGTTAAAATCAGCCTGGGGCTATTCATGGAATTCGAGTTTATGAGGACCAACCCGAAAGCACAGAGTGACAAAGCACCGAGGGCGGCCAATGGGTCAGCAAAGCGGCAACACTTCCTACTCGCTTGCTGGCACACAGGAAACCCAAAAGACACCCCAGGGCGCTAAGCGAAGCAAAAACGCACGCACCTGTCGTGATGAAAGTCGGCCGGACACAAGGCGCCCGGTCGCAAGCCCGGCTGTCGCCTCACGTACAGCTTGGCAGCGCGATTGCAGCTGCACTTGCGCACGTTCTTGCTGCACTTGTCAAACAAAAACAGTCTGCAGTGTCCACCCATCGTTGTGAAGGCTTGGCAGGTCTTGAATAAATTGCAGACTGCTGCGCATCTCTTGCGCGATTTTATGAAAACGAATCTTGAAACGTACTTGGACTCGATGCAGTCCCAGCCGAAAACTGGATGGTAGTTTTTCAGATAAGCTGGCTTGTCTGAAGCTGGCTTGTCTGAAGCTGGCTTGTCTGAAGCTGGCTGGTCTGAAATCGGTTCAAAGCGGTATCAGAGGCTTGCACAAAGCTATCTGTGAGGTACCAGGTTCAAAGAAGATAATACTCTTGGAAATGCGGGACCTTCTTATTAGCTCTCACCTGCCCAGTCAGCGGCTGCAATCAGGCTCAGGGCGAGAACAACCAGTCCGATGGCGAGCTTGTTATAATTGCTCATGTTGGGCAGCAATTTTAGAGTATTGTATTTTCCAGATAGAATGCTTCTTGAGCAGTGCGGTAGCCACTGCTTATTGCACACACACTGCTGTGAATTCACCTGTATATATATTCAATAATGCAGTTTTAATTCAGGGATATGCAAGAGGGACGAAAGCGAAATCTTTGCCACTCACAAAAACGTTAGGTTTCCCGGTTTTGTTCAGGCCGGATATCTTGGATTTCCGAACTCGTAAATTCGCGGCATCCTGTGTGGAATATCCCGGCTTCTTAGCATATTTAATACCGCAATGAGAGCGCCAAAGTAAGTGCACTAATTCTGTTTGAGCTTGGAATAGGTGTACAGTTTATTTTTGGGCTGGAGTGGAGAGAGATGGAGTGGAGACAGAAGAAAAAAGAGATGGTCGCGCGCTTCACCTTGGCATGATGCTGTGATGCCCAAGAAGCGACGAGATGAAATTCTTTCAAATGCGTTAGCTATTTTCTCCAGCTTACAATAGTGAGTCGGGTAAAGTGCGTAGGCAGCACAAGGACCGCTAGAAGTAATCTGGACGCAACACCCATTTTGTTAAACTATTAGAAGGCTCACTTGTTAGCATTGCACCTAAGATTTAAGTGCTCATAATTCTGGTAAACACCACACCCCAAGGGAAGGGAAGACGGACGCGAGTGTTTGCGAGAATTGAGTACAGTGCGAGTGGATACGACGGTCCAAAATCCGAAAAATGATGGGAAAATAGTGAAAGAAAAACGGGGGGCACGCAGGATGCTGGGACACGCTTGCAAGCAAAATAAAATTAACAGTCATTAAAACAGCACTTAATCGATAAAACAACAGTCATCATTGCAAAAAAATAAAATACGAAATAAGAAAAAGTGCAAGAAGTTGAGAAGAAAAAAAAATCAGAGCATTTGAGTCCAAGCCAGAGGAAAAAGAAAGCAGACAGCACACCAGCTTCAACCCAGAGCAGGCAAACGAAAAACTTATAGGCAGTTTGACAGTTTGCGAACAGCCGCCAGCTGGAGATCGAAGCCCTTCTCCAGCCCCAGGTACACCTCAACTGCCGAGCTCCGCCAGTCGCCCAGTGCCTTGACGACCGGCAGCGGCACACCGGCGCGGAACGCCAGCGAGGCGCCGCCGCGTCGAAGGCTGTGAGGGGACAGAGACCGGTCTGCCAGGCCGGCACGGTGGACGACGTGCTGAAACAGGCGACAGAACCGGGTGCCGGTCAGAGGCGTCAGGCCGCCGCTGCTTCGGTAGGCGAAGAGGTGGGCAGCAGCGGCGCGGTCGGGCTGGTTGATGCGCAGGTGGTGAAGCAGCGCTGCCACCGGGCAGAGCGGGTGCTGCACCGCGTGCCGGAGGCGCGGCAGGACAACGCGGTGCACTCGCTGGCGGAACTGGTTCGTCTTGGAACGCCGAATGTGCAGGATGGCCAGATCCGGTGATACTTGCAGGTCGCCGCAGGTGACCGCCTCGCCGGCTGGTGGGAACGGTTTCGAGCAGCACAGATTGGCGCGGCGCAGGAGGCCCCAGAATCCGACCAGGACCGCCGCCCAGAAGGCTGCATCTTGAGGCTGCTGCAGGCGCAGGGTTCCTCGCGGTTTGAGGAGGTCACCCGGAGTGATGGGCGCCTTGCGCGCCGGTGGCTTGGCGAGTTTGCGCTGGACACCGCGGAGGAGCAGGTCGATGCGGGGGTCGCGAGGAAGGCCGCGGCCGGTCTTGAGCTTGCAGTGCAGGTCTGCGGCGTTAATGTATGCATCGACGCTGGCATGCGAGGAGAGGCGGTCGGACAGCGCGATGATGTAGTGCGCGACCTGCTGCAGAGACGGTCTGGTGCTGTCGATGCGCATCTGCTTGCAGAACCGCTTCCAGGAGTCGATCTGGCAGCGGTAAGAGCGCGCGGTTGTCTCAGCGAAGGCCAGGTGGCAGAGCTCGCGGTAGCGCTTGCTGAAGTTCGCGCTCGGGACTTGAGGCGGGCGATCTGTAGGGCGAGAAATTTGCAGGTGGCTGGCGAGAGGGTGTGCTCGCTATAGTTGCTAAGGTCAACGTGAGCAGAGCCAAAGAGCTGGAGCAGGAAGTTTGTCAGCTCGCTGATGTCATCGGCTCGGCTGCCACTATCAGCGAAGATCTGGAATGTCCCAGGGACGTGGAAGGCCTGGACGGAGAGGTCGCTGTGCGCAGCGAGGAGCATCAGCTGTTGCAGAGCCGAGTTGACGACCCGATTTGGCGACGAGCCCTTGTTGATGGCGCCGACTGCGGCGGTGCTGTCAGAGTAGATCACAAGCTGGCTGCCCGGTTGCAGCTGCTGCTGGAAATGCAGAGCCGTAAGCACTGGCGCGAGACTTTCCTTGAAGTTGATGTGCAGCGGCTCGATCTCGGTTGAGTCGCGGTGCCAGTCCATGATGAGCCAGCTTGTGATGTCTGGGCCGCGGATGATGCCGCAGCCGCCCCAGTTGGACGCGTCGGACTCGATGGCCCAGCTGGGCCTGTTAGAACGCTAGATTTTGCAGCTGGGGGAGGCGGCCAGGCAGGCGTCCCACCAGCTTAGGATCTCGCGGAGATCATTGTGCACGCGCAGTTTGTGCCGCTGCTGCTTCAGGTCGCTGAGTTCGAGCAGGAGTGGTCTCAGGAAGCACCTCCCGATGCGGACCACCTGGCAGACCCAGTTGATGCGGCCACAGAGCGATTGGAGTTGGCGCTTGGTGATGCGCTTGCGAGAGAGCGCGGACTACAGCTGAGACTTGGTGGCGTTGAGCTTGTCCTTCGGAAGCTCCAGCAGGCCGCTGACGGTGTCGATGAGGACGCCCAGGTAGACCAGTCTGGTGCACGGCGCCACCACCTTGCTCCAGTTGATGGAGAAGCCAAGCTTCTGCAGCAGATTGAGCAGGGTGTCGAGAGCGAGCTGGCAGTCGTCCTTGCTGGAGGCTGCTATGGCGAAGTCGTCGAGATAACTGCCAATATCGTTGAAGCCCCGTCTCTGCATCATGCGCTTGACAGCCTGGCTCAGGCGGTGGAAAACTTCTACGGAGGCAGCAGCGCCAAAGGGGAGCCGCGTGTCGCAGATGTACGAATCGCTGCGCTGGTCGCTGAATTTCCACTTCAAGCCGGTGAGCCGAAAATTGTGCGGGCTGATGCCGACACTTCGGTAGGCATTGGCGAGGTCGACTTTGGCCATGAACCAACCGGGCTGCAGCTTGGCGGTGAAGTGACTGACGGTCTCGAACTTGATTCTGTGGTCGGAAGAAAATCGGCTGTTTAGGGAGAGACCCGGAGGGTTAGAGAAGTCGTGGATGAGTCGAATCTTGTTGTTGCCCTTCGGAATGGCGCCAAGGGCGCTGATGACCTCCGGTTTGTCACTGACTTGAACGTAGCGGCCATTAAGGATTTCCTCTCGCACCTGCTGCTCGACCAGCTGCCGGTAACTGTTGACTAATACGTAGTTCTGGATTTCTGACATAGTTGAGGCTCTTTCTGACGGGTCAGGGCAGGTGAGTTGGAAACCGTTGCGGATGCCATTCAGCAGGAATTCGCGGTCAGGATCGTCAGTCAGCTCAGCTTCCCAGGCGGCTGTGGCGAGGTCGGATGAAAAAGCGACGGACTCGAGGGGCTTGGGACAGGGCCAGCCGGGGGCAGCGGGGGTTCGACTTTGGCTTCCGCCGGGGCAGCTGCGCTGCCAGTTGAGGCCCCCGGCCGGCCGCGATCTAGTTTTTTGAAGTGCAGAACTGGCGCGGGTGCGCCTCGTAGCAGGCGGAGCAGACGTGCCTGAACTTGCAGTCGCGCCGTAGGCAGCCGTTGCGGTTGAACTTCACGCACAGCTCCCGCCCCTCAGGATCGATCGGGCCGACGAAACCGGACGGCTGCTGCTTTGGCCTACTGGGCTTGAAGTTGGTGCGCTGGGAGATCGCGTTGCCGCCCTGATTGACTTTGGTGCCAGAATGTGCTTGGATAGCAGCTGCAGCGACTCCCGCTCCCAGCTGCCGCTCGACTGGTGTTGCAGCATCCTGAAGTCTTCATCGTAACAGTTGAGGGCGGCCTGACTGAAACCCTGGTGCATAAACTCGCCGAACTGCACACAGTAGCGAACGTAGGCCTTCAGCTGTTCAAGATCCACCGCGCCATCCTTAACGGTGACCAAGGACCCCTCGTCGAGGAGTTTCAGCAGGATTCGGTTGCTGCCTGCTACCCACTGACCCGCCGAGATCTGCTTAGTCCGGACCCTGGACTTCTCGCCAGAGGCAGGCTCCTCGCCATCACGGTTGATAAAGTCCTTTACCAGAAGGGGCTTTGACGGTCCCGACGGCCTGGCAGAAGTGCTGTAGAGGCCTTGAGGGCTCAGGTCTGGCAGTCCCAGCTCCGGCTCATAGGCAGCAGGAGACCGGTCAATCGGCAAGGGGCTCCGCAACTTACGGCTCTGTTGGCAAGGCTTGTTCTCCAGCTCAGCCTTGATCTCAGCAGTCTGACGTTGAAGAGTCCTCAGCCGAAGCAGCTTCTCTTGGCGGGCGATCCTCTGGTCCAGATCGTCGGTGCCCTGCGGGGCGCCAGCCTCGTCCAGGGTCGCTTCCTCATCGTCGTCGCTGCTGCTGGTGCTGACTCGGTCGATTTCGCTCGAGTGAGTGGCTGTTGGCCGTCCACGTCGCTTGGCTTGATTTGAGAAACTGGCTTGTTCCAGTCTGACTTGCAACTCTCGCTTGCTACCGCCACTTGGCAGTCCCAGTTGGCGCAGACGGTCTCTAAGCTGCCTTGCAGTCATTTGGTCAATTGAAATCTTGGCCATTGCAGTTGCAGCCTAGGCAGCACTCACGCCACTCCGTACGATAAAAAAATTTCATGCAGCGCGCGAGAAAGGTGAGGCAGGCTGAGTAAAAGCTAGGTGATAAAAGCCTCACGGCGGAGGGGTGCAGTGCAGAGGGGGGTGGACTTGGGCTGGGTGTTTACAACCAATCAGCAAACGCCGATTGGACACATTAACTGCGCGTGAAATGATAAATTTTCGGCAGGTTGCTTGAAATTTTGTTCTTTCTAAGACTGCAACTTCTGGCTTGGAGATACGGCTATCTGAAATTGACTATAATTTGCAGCCATACAACTAAAATTTAATTTTTTGTTTTTCTAAACTAGCATTGCGTAGCGTAGCAGCCTATGCGGAGTGCCTTGATACTTTTTCTTCCATAGATGTAATAGTCAGTGAAATAATTAGCAAGTCCGCGCATGTGAATTCATCACACAATTCAGAGGCCACTCTCCGAGCTTCCGCTGAGCAGCTCAACCATCTATCTCGACGCGACGGAGCAGCTTCCGGTTCGTCGACAAACGTCGCCGCTGCTTTGGTACCGCACCGGCGCTCTGCTAGCGACGCAGCGGTGCGAGGCTACCGGCCGACCAGCGAGGACAGCCTGGACTATGAGGAGACACCGCGGGTCGGTCGAGGACGCAATGGCGAAGACGATGGACAATGGGCTAACGAAGCCGAGGCTGCCATGTCGGCGTGGTACCAACCAAATATTTCACGAGAGCAGGGTTGGTGCTGTCTGCGTTGCATTGTGACTATACTGTGCGGGAACAAGGTTCCAGGAAAATTGATTCATAAATTTGGGGCCTTAAAGCTCAATTAAATGCGTTAACTAGAGCGAATAACTCCTTCTGGAAAGTTTTAACGAAGCGGATTTAATTTCCCCACCCTCCAGCTGTTGCGGCTCTCAGGGAAGCTCCGGCAGGAAGTTTCATCGTTCGCGACTCTCAAACCTACCCCGGTGCTTACGGCCTGGCTGTGCGAGTGCTTCGACCTCCGGCGCCGCAGCAGCAGCAGCGGCAGCAGCCGCGGTCGCACTTGACCGCGCAGGATCCGCGCGACAGTCTCGTGCGCCACTTTCTCATTGAGGTGTCGCCCGGCGGTGGTGGCGTTCGAATCCGGGGCTGCTCGAACGAGCCCGTGTTCCGCAGCCTGTCTGAGCTGGTCCAGTGCCACTCGCTGACTCTGCTGGCGCTGCCCTGCTGTTTGAGGCTGCCCAAGTTGGCGAAGGCGCAGACAGCGACAATGGCGACGTCCGTCAGGCAGAGTGGACCGAAGTCCAGCCTGACGGCTGTCGGCAGAGAGCCTCGAACAGGCGCAGAGGAAGCAACTTCAGGACGACGAGGGACCAGTTGAGTGACGCTCTCGGGTTAGAGATATAAGGATTAGACTTAACGAGGCAGTTATCTAAAGCAGGCGGGGTGCATTACGTACTGCGCCTAATCAGGACTCCAGTAGAACTGCAGTCAGCAAGTAGGCAATCACTTATGGCCAATTCACTGACTTCCGAGCACGCATTAACGCACGAAATTGCGTACAGTGACTTTTCTCATCATTCGGCGCATTCTCTGTGACTGTGAGAATCCCACTGTAAAGGCTCAATTAATTGCGAATGGAAAAAAGCTTAGGCGTCCACTTAGCCTTGCGTGCTATTATATATTGTGATCGATCGATATGCAATACGATGTACATAATGCTAGAAGGGTCAAAGCTCAAGCCGATTGGCTGCAGAGGAGAGAAGAACTGAATGGGGTGGGTGTTTGAATATTGCAAGGGCCGAAGGTTAAGTTGGCTGGCGGGAGAGAGAGTACATTGAACAGCGGGGCTGACAAGAGCGCGCAGCGCACGGGGACGGCTCACACCCACGAACAAAGATCGGCCACAGACGAACTGATGCGCAATTTATCCCATGGTGGATTGGTTCCGTAGTTTACCTCACGTGCTTTACGACCCCGCCTGATCACTGAACACTTCTCATGATCTCAAAGTCCGTCAAAGCTTGCAGAACGTAAAAAATAATCTGTGGAACGACCTTGATGGAAGGGGGGCCGTACCCCTAGCTTGATGGAAGCGACGGCTTTACGGATAAGTCGAGAAATGTGTAGTAACAATCAATTGCATCTCTGCACCTCACAAATTTTAATGCACGACATCCTCATCAACAAAACCCGATCTCGAAACCGACGAATCCCGCAGCCTACAAGGTGCTCTACTTCTGCACGGTCGACGTTCCGTTCTCAGCTGTCAACAACCAGACGCAGTGGCCTCACAAGGCCGTCTCCTCAGCAGTGGGTCAGGTAGTTCGACCGGGTGGGCCGCGACCGATCGAGTGTCGAATGCGGATCAGCGGCCGCGGTATAAAATTGTCCGGATTGGGTTGGCACACCGAATTCCGGCTGGCCTACTCTGCTGAGGACTGCCTGGCCTGCGAGCTGGACCCGGCTGGACGGAGGTCTGCGATGCCTGTCTATCTATCTATCTATCTATCTATCTATCTATCTATCTTTCTATCTATCTATCTATCTATCTATCTATCTATCTATCTATCTATCTATCTATCTATCTATCTATCTATCTATCTATCTATCTATCTATCTATCTATCTATCTATCTATCTATCTATCTATCTATCTATCTATCTATCTATCTATCTATCTATCTATCTATCTATCTATCTATCTATCTATCTATCTATCTATCTATCTATCTATCTATCTATCTATCTATCTATCTATCTATCTATCTATCTATCTATCTATCTATCTATCTATCTATCTATCTATCTATCTATCTATCTATCTATCTATCTATCTATCTATCTATCTATCTATCTATCTATCTATCTATCTATCTATCTATCTATCTATCTATCTATCTATCTATCTATCTATCTATCTATCTATCTATCTATCTATCTATCTATCTATCTATCTATCTATCTATCTATCTATCTATCTATTTATCTATCTATCTATCTATCTATCTATCTATCTATCTATCTATCTATCTATCTATCTATCTATCTATCTATCTATCTATCTATTCGGTATGCATTTGTTACGTTACCATTTTATTAATTTATAGGTATTCTGATACTGTTGGAACACAAACTGTATCAAGGTAGGCCTACTGAACGAGTAATATTACAATATAATCGGATCTGCATAGAGCTAATGGTAAAATCAAAGACCCTGCACGAGTCTCCATCGTTTTGCTTCAGCTTGTTCGGTCTGCTGGTCAAGAAGTACGGTTTCTACGGAGATCAAAACGCGTGTCTGGTGCTGGGCGGCAACCTCGACTCATCCGCCAAATCAATAGTGGAGTTCGTGAATCGGAGCTGCATGCAGCCAGCCTCCCTGATGCAACAACATCGGTGATGCCATTTGCTTTAAGGCTGCGTGACTCACCTGCAAAGCAATGCATTGCTAGCAGCAATTATTACTGCATCTCGCTAGTTCTAATGAAAGGCGTTCCCCTTTTCATCGGAGATCTGGAAGGCGTCTGCTCTCCCTCTCGTGGGCCAGCGCATCCCAGGCTCCATCGGCTCCCTCATCAAGGGTGACTGACACCGGGGCTGACACACGCAGGGTCTGAGGGGATTTTTATCCCATCCCAGTTTTGTCCAGGCGTTTTTTTTCTAGCGATCCCAATTTTTCCTTCTCTAACGTTATTGCAGTCTTCGTGTTCGACCAACTTGTTAAACATATGCATAGCAATTATAGCAGCCTAACAACGCATATTTATGTACCCTATAAGTGGTTGTAATGTTTTGCACACTTTTTTTCACGAGTTAATTAATACTTTAGAGCTCACTTCAGCTCGACTTAATTCAAAAACTGCTTCTTCCAATGATGCTAACTATGTTAAAAATGACACGATATTTATTTATTTATTTATTGATATTCTTTAGGACCGACCGTCTTAGCTGATGAGTGCCAATTGTCTTAGAGAAGAGAGGCTGGGGTGTGAACAACGATCCAGTCACGAGTGTACATTGCTTTGGAGAAGAGAGGCTGTTGTGTGAACAACCATCCAGTCACGAGTGTACATTGCTTTGGAGAAGAGAGGCTGATGTGTGAACAACCATCCAGTCACGAGTGTACATTGCTTTGGAGAAGAGAGGCTGATGTGTGAACAACCATCCAGTCACGAGTGTACATTGCTTTGGAGAAGAGAGGCTGTTGTGTGAACAACCATCCAGTCACGAGTGTACATTGCTTTGGAGAAGAGAGGCTGATGTGTGAACAACCATCCAGTCACGAGTGTACATTGCTTTGGAGAAGAGAGGCTGATGTGTGAACAACCATCCAGTCACGAGTCTACATTGCTTTGGAGAAGAGAGGCTGATGTGTGAACAACCATCCAGTCACGAGTGTACATTGCTTTGGAGAAGAGAGGCTGTTGTGTGAACAACCATCCAGTCACGAGTGTACATTGCTTTGGAGAAGAGAGGCTGTTGTGTGAACAACCATCCAGTCACGAGTGTACATTGCTTTGGAGAAGAGAGGCTGATGTGTGAACAACCATCCAGTCACGAGTGTACATTGCTTTGGAGAAGAGAGGCTGTTGTGTGAACAACCATCCAGTCACGAGTGTACATTGCTTTGGAGAAGAGAGGCTGATGTGTGAACAACCATCCAGTCACGAGTGTACATTGCTTTGGAGAAGAGAGGCTGATGTGTGAACAACGATCCAGTCACGAGTGTACATTGCTTTGGAGAAGAGAGGCTGTTGTGTGAACAACCATCCAGTCACGAGTGTACATTGCTTTGGAGAAGAGAGGCTGATGTGTGAACAACCATCCAGTCACGAGTGTACATTGCTTTGGAGAAGAGAGGCTGATGTGTGAACAACCATCCAGTCACGAGTCTACATTGCTTTGGAGAAGAGAGGCTGATGTGTGAACAACCATCCAGTCACGAGTGTACATTGCTTTGGAGAAGAGAGGCTGTTGTGTGAACAACCATCCAGTCACGAGTGTACATTGCTTTGGAGAAGAGAGGCTGTTGTGTGAACAACCATCCAGTCACGAGTGTACATTGCTTTGGAGAAGAGAGGCTGATGTGTGAACAACCATCCAGTCACGAGTGTACATTGCTTTGGAGAAGAGAGGCTGTTGTGTGAACAACCATCCAGTCACGAGTGTACATTGCTTTGGAGAAGAGAGGCTGATGTGTGAACAACCATCCAGTCACGAGTGTACATTGCTTTGGAGAAGAGAGGCTGATGTGTGAACAACGATCCAGTCACGAGTGTACATTGCTTTGGAGAAGAGAGGCTGTTGTGTGAACAACCATCCAGTCACGAGTGTACATTGCTTTGGAGAAGAGAGGCTGATGTGTGAACAACGATCCAGTCACGAGTGTACATTGCTTTGGAGAAGAGAGGCTGATGTGTGAACAACCATCCAGTTACGAGTGTACATTGCTTTGGAGAAGAGAGGCTGTTGTGTGAACAACCATCCAGTCACGAGTGTACATTGCTTTGGAGAAGAGAGGCTGATGTGTGAACAACCATCCAGTCACGAGTGTACATTGCTTTGGAGAAGAGAGGCTGTTGTGTGAACAACCATCCAGTCACGAGTGTACATTGCTTTGGAGAAGAGAGGCTGATGTGTGAACAACGATCCAGTCACGAGTGTACATTGCTTTGGAGAAGAGAGGCTGTTGTGTGAACAACCATCCAGTCACGAGTGTACATTGCTTTGGAGAAGAGAGGCTGTTGTGTGAACAACCATCCAGTCACGAGTGTACATTGCTTTGGAGAAGAGAGGCTGTTGTGTGAACAACCATCCAGTCACGAGTATACATTGCTTTGGAGAAGAGAGGCTGTTGTGTGAACAACCATCCAGTCACGAGTGTACATTGCTTTGGAGAAGAGAGGCTGATGTGTGAACAACCATCCAGTCATGAGTGTACATTGCTTTGGAGAAGAGAGGCTGATGTGTGAACAACCATCCAGTCACGAGTGTACATTGCTTTGAAGAAGAGAGGCTGTTGTGTGAACAACCATCCAGTCACGAGTGTACATTGCTTTGGAGAAGAGAGGCTGATGTGTGAACAACGATCCAGTCACGAGTGTACATTGCTTTGGAGAAGAGAGGCTGATGTGTGAACAACCATCCAGTCACGAGTGTACATTGCTTTGGAGAAGAGAGGCTGTTGTGTGAACAACCATCCAGTCACGAGTGTACATTGCTTTGGAGAAGAGAGGCTGATGTGTGAACAACCATCCAGTCACGAGTGTACATTGCTTTGGAGAAGAGAGGCTGATGTGTGAACAACGATCCAGTCACGAGTGTACATTGCTTTGGAGAAGAGAGGCTGATGTGTGAACAACGATCCAGTCACGAGTGTACATTGCTTTGGAGAAGAGAGGCTGTTGTGTGAACAACCATCCAGTCACGAGTGTACATTGCTTTGGAGAAGAGAGGCTGTTGTGTGAACAACGATCCAGTCACGAGTGTACATTGCTTTGGAGAAGAGAGGCTGTTGTGTGAACAACCATCCAGTCACGAGTGTACATTGCTTTGGAGAAGAGAGGCTGTTGTGTGAACAACCATCCAGTCACGAGTGTACATTGCTTTGGAGAAGAGAGGCTGATGTGTGAACAACGATCCAGTCACGAGTGTACATTGCTTTGGAGAAGAGAGGCTGTTGTGTGAACAACCATCCAGTCACGAGTGTACATTGCTTTGAAGAAGAGAGGCTGTTGTGTGAACAACCATCCAGTCACGAGTGTACATTGCTTTGGAGAAGAGAGGCTGTTGTGTGAACTTAATCGTTGAGCCTTAATCGTTTCCGGTGATCTTGTGTGCGTGCTTTCAGCTTGATTGGCTGCGGCAAGCAAGCTCGAAAGAGCTCGCTTCGCTCGCTCTTTCTCGCTATCTACTATCTATAGCCAGGACCTGCACCGGAGCGGTTACGAAAATTAGATTTCTCGGTAGTTGCACGTACTCTTTTGCACTACTTGAGTAGTCTGATTTTCGTTCGGCATGGCTGGTTCCAGCAGGTAGTTCCTCTGGATAAAAGCGCTTACCGTGCCCATTGGCTTTCCAGCTGCCTTAATCGTTTCCGGTGATCTTGTGTGCGTGCTTTCAGCTTGATTGGCTGCGGCAAGCAAGCTCGAAAGAGCTCGCTTCGCTCGCTCTTTCTCGCTATCTACTATCTATAGCCAGGACCTGCACCGGAGCGGTTACGAAAATTAGATTTCTCGGTAGTTGCACGTACTCTTTTGCACTACTTGAGTAGTCTGATTTTCGTTCGGCATGGCTGGTTCCAGCAGGTAGTTCCTCTGGATAAAAGCGCTTACCGCGCCCATTGGCTTTCCAGCTGCCTTAATCGTTTCCGGTGATCTTGTGTGCGTGCTTTCAGCTTGATTGGCTGCGGCAAGCAAGCTCGAAAGAGCTCGCTTCGCTCGCTCTTTCTCGCTATCTACTATCTATAGCCAGGACCTGCACCGGAGCGGTTACGAAAATTAGATTTCTCGGTAGTTGCACGTACTCTTTTGCACTACTTGAGTAGTCTGATTTTCGTTCGGCATGGCTGGTTCCAGCAGGTAGTTCCTCTGGATAAAAGCGCTTACCGCGCCCATTGGCTTTCCAGCTGCCTTAATCGTTTCCGGTGATCTTGTGTGCGTGCTTTCAGCTTGATTGGCTGCGGCAAGCAAGCTCGAAAGAGCTCGCTTCGCTCGCTCTTTCTCGCTATCTACTATCTATAGCCAGGACCTGCACCGGAGCGGTTACGAAAATTAGATTTCTCGGTAGTTGCACGTACTCTTTTGCACTACTTGAGTAGTCTGATTTTCGTTCGGCATGGCTGGTTCCAGCAGGTAGTTCCTCTGGATAAAAGCGCTTACCGCGCCCATTGGCTTTCCAGCTGCCTTAATCGTTTCCGGTGATCTTGTGTGCGTGCTTTCAGCTTGATTGGCTGCGGCAAGCAAGCTCGAAAGAGCTCGCTTCGCTCGCTCTTTCTCGCTATCTACTATCTATAGCCAGGACCTGCACCGGAGCGGTTACGAAAATTAGATTTCTCGGTAGTTGCACGTACTCTTTTGCACTACTTGAGTAGTCTGATTTTCGTTCGGCATGGCTGGTTCCAGCAGGTAGTTCCTCTGGATAAAAGCGCTTACCGCGCCCATTGGCTTTCCAGCTGCCTTAATCGTTTCCGGTGATCTTGTGTGCGTGCTTTCAGCTTGATTGGCTGCGGCAAGCAAGCTCGAAAGAGCTCGCTTCGCTCGCTCTTTCTCGCTATCTACTATCTATCTATCTATCTATCTATCTATCTATCTATCTATCTATCTATCTATCTATCTATCTATCTATCTATCTATCTATCTATCTATCTATTCGGTATGCATTTGTTACGTTACCATTTTATTAATTTATAGGTATTCTGATACTGTTGGAACACAAACTGTATCAAGGTAGGCCTACTGAACGAGTAATATTACAATATAATCGGATCTGCATAGAGCTAATTGTAAAATCAAAGACCCTGCACGAGTCTCCATCGTTTTGCTTCAGCTTGTTCGGTCTGCTGGTCAAGAAGTACGGTTTCTACGGAGATCAAAACGCGTGTCTGGTGCTGGGCGGCAACCTCGACTCATCCGCCAAATCAATAGTGGAGTTCGTGAATCGGAGCTGCATGCAGCCAGCCTCCCTGATGCAACAACATCGGTGATGCCATTTGCTTTAAGGCTGCGTGACTCACCTGCAAAGCAATGCATTGCTAGCAGCAATTATTACTGCATCTCGCTAGTTCTAATGAAAGGCGTTCCCCTTTTCATCGGAGATCTGGAAGGCGTCTGCTCTCCCTCTCGTGGGCCAGCGCATCCCAGGCTCCATCGGCTCCCTCATCAAGGGTGACTGACACCGGGGCTGACACACGCAGGGTCTGAGGGGATTTTTATCCCATCCCAGTTTTGTCCAGGCGTTTTTTTTCTAGCGATCCCAATTTTTCCTTCTCTAACGTTATTGCAGTCTTCGTGTTCGACCAACTTGTTAAACATATGCATAGCAATTATAGCAGCCTAACAACGCATATTTATGTACCCTATAAGTGGTTGTAATGTTTTGCACACTTTTTTTCACGAGTTAATTAATACTTTAGAGCTCACTTCAGCTCGACTTAATTCAAAAACTGCTTCTTCCAATGATGCTAACTATGTTAAATCTGACACGATATTTATTTATTTATTTATTGATATTCTTTAGGACCGACCGTCTTAGCTGATGAGTGCCAATTGTCTTAGAGAAGAGAGGCTGGGGTGTGAACAACGATCCAGTCACGAGTGTACATTGCTTTGGAGAAGAGAGGCTGTTGTGTGAACAACCATCCAGTCACGAGTGTACATTGCTTTGGAGAAGAGAGGCTGATGTGTGAACAACCATCCAGTCACGAGTGTACATTGCTTTGGAGAAGAGAGGCTGTTGTGTGAACAACCATCCAGTCACGAGTGTACATTGCTTTGGAGAAGAGAGGCTGTTGTGTGAACAACCATCCAGTCACGAGTGTACATTGCTTTGGAGAAGAGAGGCTGTTGTGTGAACAACCATCCAGTCACGAGTGTACATTGCTTTGGAGAAGAGAGGCTGTTGTGTGAACAACCATCCAGTCACGAGTGTACATTGCTTTGGAGAAGAGAGGCTGTTGTGTGAACAACCATCCAGTCACGAGTGTACATTGCTTTGGAGAAGAGAGGCTGATGTGTGAACAACGATCCAGTCACGAGTGTACATTGCTTTGGAGAAGAGAGGCTGATGTGTGAACAACCATCCAGTCACGAGTGTACATTGCTTTGGAGAAGAGAGGCTGATGTGTGAACAACGATCCAGTCACGAGTGTACATTGCTTTGGAGAAGAGAGGCTGATGTGTGAACAACGATCCAGTCACGAGTGTACATTGCTTTGGAGAAGAGAGGCTGTTGTGTGAACAACCATCCAGTCACGAGTGTACATTGCTTTGGAGAAGAGAGGCTGATGTGTGAACAACCATCCAGTCACGAGTGTACATTGCTTTGGAGAAGAGAGGCTGTTGTGTGAACAACCATCCAGTACGAGTGTACATTGCTTTGGAGAAGAGAGGCTGTTGTGTGAACAACCATCCAGTCACGAGTGTACATTGCTTTGGAGAAGAGAGGCTGTTGTGTGAACAACCATCCAGTCACGAGTGTACATTGCTTTGGAGAAGAGAGGCTGTTGTGTGAACAACCATCCAGTCACGAGTGTACATTGCTTTGGAGAAGAGAGGCTGTTGTGTGAACAACCATCCAGTCACGAGTGTACATTGCTTTGGAGAAGAGAGGCTGTTGTGTGAACAACCATCCAGTCACGAGTGTACATTGCTTTGGAGAAGAGAGGCTGTTGTGTGAACAACCATCCAGTCACGAGTGTACATTGCTTTGGAGAAGAGAGGCTGTTGTGTGAACAACCATCCAGTCACGAGTGTACATTGCTTTGGAGAAGAGAGAGGCTATTGTGTGAACAACGATCCAGTCACGAGTGTACATTGCTTTGGAGAAGAGAGGCTGATGTGTGAACAACCATCCAGTCACGAGTGTACATTGCTTTGGAGAAGAGAGGCTGTTGTGTGAACAACCATCCAGTCACGAGTGTACATTGCTTTGGAGAAGAGAGGCTGATGTGTGAACAACCATCCAGTCACGAGTGTACATTGCTTTGGAGAAGAGAGGCTGATGTGTGAACAACGATCCAGTCACGAGTGTACATTGCTTTGGAGAAGAGAGGCTGTTGTGTGAACAACGATCCAGTCACGAGTGTACATTGCTTTGGAGAAGAGAGGCTGATGTGTGAACAACCATCCAGTCACGAGTGTACATTGCTTTGGAGAAGAGAGGCTGATGTGTGAACAACCATCCAGTCACGAGTGTACATTGCTTTGGAGAAAAGAGGCTGATGTGTGAACAACGATCCAGTCACGAGTGTACATTGCTTTGGAGAAGAGAGGCTGTTGTGTGAACAACCATCCAGTCACGAGTGTACATTGCTTTGGAGAAGAGAGGCTGATGTGTGAACAACCATCCAGTCACGAGTGTACATTGCTTTGGAGAAGAGAGGCTGATGTGTGAACAACCATCCAGTCACGAGTGTACATTGCTTTGGAGAAGAGAGGCTGATGTGTGAACAACCATCCAGTCACGAGTGTACATTGCTTTGGAGAAGAGAGGCTGATGTGTGAACAACCATCCAGTCACGAGTGTACATTGCTTTGGAGAAGAGAGGCTGTTGTGTGAACAACCATCCAGTCACGAGTGTACATTGCTTTGGAGAAGAGAGGCTGATGTGTGAACAACCATCCAGTCACGAGTGTACATTGCTTTGGAGAAGAGAGGCTGTTGTGTGAACAACCATCCAGTCACGAGTGTACATTGCTTTGGAGAAGAGAGGCTGATGTGTGAACAACCATCCAGTCACGAGTGTACATTGCTTTGGAGAAGAGAGGCTGTTGTGTGAACAACCATCCAGTCACGAGTGTACATTGCTTTGGAGAAGAGAGGCTGATGTGTGAACAACCATCCAGTCACGAGTGTACATTGCTTTGGAGAAGAGAGGCTGATGTGTGAACAACCATCCAGTCACGAGTGTACATTGCTTTGGAGAAGAGAGGCTGATGTGTGAACAACCATCCAGTCACGAGTGTACATTGCTTTGGAGAAGAGAGGCTGTTGTGTGAACAACCATCCAGTCACGAGTGTACATTGCTTTGGAGAAGAGAGGCTGATGTGTGAACAACCATCCAGTCACGAGTGTACATTGCTTTGGAGAAGAGAGGCTGATGTGTGAACAACCATCCAGTCACGAGTGTACATTGCTTTGGAGAAGAGAGGCTGTTGTGTGAACAACCATCCAGTCACGAGTGTACATTGCTTTGGAGAAGAGAGGCTGATGTGTGAACAACGATCCAGTCACGAGTGTACATTGCTTTGGAGAAGAGAGGCTGTTGTGTGAACAACCATCCAGTCACGAGTGTACATTGCTTTGGAGAAGAGAGGCTGATGTGTGAACAACATCCAGTCACGAGTGTACATTGCTTTGGAGAAGAGAGGCTGTTGTGTGAACAACCATCCAGTCACGAGTGTACATTGCTTTGGAGAAGAGAGGCTGTTGTGTGAACAACCATCCAGTCACGAGTGTACATTGCTTTGGAGAAGAGAGGCTGATGTGTGAACAACCATCCAGTCACGAGTGTACATTGCTTTGGAGAAGAGAGGCTGTTGTGTGAACAACCATCCAGTCACGAGTGTACATTGCTTTGGAGAAGAGAGGCTGATGTGTGAACAACCATCCAGTCACGAGTGTACATTGCTTTGGAGAAGAGAGGCTGATGTGTGAACAACCATCCAGTCACGAGTGTACATTGCTTTGGAGAAGAGAGGCTGTTGTGTGAACAACCATCCAGTCACGAGTGTACATTGCTTTGGAGAAGAGAGGCTGTTGTGTGAACAACCATCCAGTCACGAGTGTACATTGCTTTGGAGAAGAGAGGCTGTTGTGTGAACAACCATCCAGTCACGAGTGTACATTGCTTTGGAGAAGAGAGGCTGTTGTGTGAACAACCATCCAGTCACGAGTGTACATTGCTTTGGAGAAGAGAGGCTGATGTGTGAACAACCATCCAGTCACGAGTGTACATTGCTTTGGAGAAGAGAGGCTGATGTGTGAACAACATCCAGTCACGAGTGTACATTGCTTTGGAGAAGAGAGGCTGATGTGTGAACAACCATCCAGTCACGAGTGTACATTGCTTTGGAGAAGAGAGGCTGTTGTGTGAACAACCATCCAGTCACGAGTGTACATTGCTTTGGAGAAGAGAGGCTGTTGTGTGAACAACCATCCAGTCACGAGTGTACATTGCTTTGGAGAAGAGAGGCTGATGTGTGAACAACCATCCAGTCACGAGTGTACATTGCTTTGGAGAAGAGAGGCTGTTGTGTGAACAACCATCCAGTCACGAGTGTACATTGCTTTGGAGAAGAGAGGCTGATGTGTGAACAACCATCCAGTCACGAGTGTACATTGCTTTGGAGAAGAGAGGCTGTTGTGTGAACAACCATCCAGTCACGAGTGTACATTGCTTTGGAGAAGAGAGGCTGTTGTGTGAACAACCATCCAGTCACGAGTGTACATTGCTTTGGAGAAGAGAGGCTGTTGTGTGAACAACCATCCAGTCACGAGTGTACATTGCTTTGGAGAAGAGAGGCTGTTGTGTGAACAACCATCCAGTCACGAGTGTACATTGCTTTGGAGAAGAGAGGCTGTTGTGTGAACAACCATCCAGTCACGAGTGTACATTGCTTTGGAGAAGAGAGGCTGTTGTGTGAACAACCATCCAGTCACGAGTGTACATTGCTTTGGAGAAGAGAGGCTGTTGTGTGAACAACCATCCAGTCACGAGTGTACATTGCTTTGGAGAAGAGAGGCTGTTGTGTGAACAACCATCCAGTCACGAGTGTACATTGCTTTGGAGAAGAGAGGCTGTTGTGTGAACAACATCCAGTCACGAGTGTACATTGCTTTGGAGAAGAGAGGCTGATGTGTGAACAACCATCCAGTCACGAGTGTACATTGCTTTGGAGAAGAGAGGCTGTTGTGTGAACAACCATCCAGTCACGAGTGTACATTGCTTTGGAGAAGAGAGGCTGATGTGTGAACAACCATCCAGTCACGAGTGTACATTGCTTTGGAGAAGAGAGGCTGATGTGTGAACAACCATCCAGTCACGAGTGTACATTGCTTTGGAGAAGAGAGGCTGATGTGTGAACAACATCCAGTCACGAGTGTACATTGCTTTGGAGAAGAGAGGCTGTTGTGTGAACAACCATCCAGTCACGAGTGTACATTGCTTTGGAGAAGAGAGGCTGTTGTGTGAACAACCATCCAGTCACGAGTGTACATTGCTTTGGAGAAGAGAGGCTGTTGTGTGAACAACCATCCAGTCACGAGTGTACATTGCTTTGGAGAAGAGAGGCTGTTGTGTGAACAACCATCCAGTCACGAGTGTACATTGCTTTGGAGAAGAGAGGCTGTTGTGTGAACAACCATCCAGTCACGAGTGTACATTGCTTTGGAGAAGAGAGGCTGTTGTGTGAACAACCATCCAGTCACGAGTGTACATTGCTTTGGAGAAGAGAGGCTGATGTGTGAACAACCATCCAGTCACGAGTGTACATTGCTTTGGAGA
Organism: Macrostomum lignano; assembly: GCA_002269645.1. Lineage (NCBI taxonomy): Eukaryota > Metazoa > Platyhelminthes > Macrostomidae > Macrostomum > Macrostomum lignano. The sequence goes on along the minus strand of NIVC01001580.1, from coordinate 44,781 downwards.
AGAGAGGCTGTTGTGTGAACAACCATCCAGTCACGAGTGTACATTGCTTTGGAGAAGAGAGGCTGATGTGTGAACAACCATCCAGTCACGAGTGTACATTGCTTTGGAGAAGAGAGGCTGATGTGTGAACAACCATCCAGTCACGAGTGTACATTGCTTTGGAGAAGAGAGGCTGATGTGTGAACAACCATCCAGTCACGAGTGTACATTGCTTTGGAGAAGAGAGGCTGTTGTGTGAACAACCATCCAGTCACGAGTGTACATTGCTTTGGAGAAGAGAGGCTGTTGTGTGAACAACCATCCAGTCACGAGTGTACATTGCTTTGGAGAAGAGAGGCTGTTGTGTGAACAACCATCCAGTCACGAGTGTACATTGCTTTGGAGAAGAGAGGCTGTTGTGTGAACAACCATCCAGTCACGAGTGTACATTGCTTTGGAGAAGAGAGGCTGTTGTGTGAACAACCATCCAGTCACGAGTGTACATTGCTTTGGAGAAGAGAGGCTGATGTGTGAACAACATCCAGTCACGAGTGTACATTGCTTTGGAGAAGAGAGGCTGATGTGTGAACAACCATCCAGTCACGAGTGTACATTGCTTTGGAGAAGAGAGGCTGATGTGTGAACAACATCCAGTCACGAGTGTACATTGCTTTGGAGAAGAGAGGCTGATGTGTGAACAACCATCCAGTCACGAGTGTACATTGCTTTGGAGAAGAGAGGCTGTTGTGTGAACAACCATCCAGTCACGAGTGTACATTGCTTTGGAGAAGAGAGGCTGTTGTGTGAACAACCATCCAGTCACGAGTGTACATTGCTTTGGAGAAGAGAGGCTGTTGTGTGAACAACCATCCAGTCACGAGTGTACATTGCTTTGGAGAAGAGAGGCTGTTGTGTGAACAACCATCCAGTCACGAGTGTACATTGCTTTGGAGAAGAGAGGCTGTTGTGTGAACAACCATCCAGTCACGAGTGTACATTGCTTTGGAGAAGAGAGGCTGTTGTGTGAACAACCATCCAGTCACGAGTGTACATTGCTTTGGAGAAGAGAGGCTGTTGTGTGAACAACCATCCAGTCACGAGTGTACATTGCTTTGGAGAAGAGAGGCTGTTGTGTGAACAACCATCCAGTCACGAGTGTACATTGCTTTGGAGAAGAGAGGCTGTTGTGTGAACAACCATCCAGTCACGAGTGTACATTGCTTTGGAGAAGAGAGGCTGTTGTGTGAACAACCATCCAGTCACGAGTGTACATTGCTTTGGAGAAGAGAGGCTGTTGTGTGAACAACCATCCAGTCACGAGTGTACATTGCTTTGGAGAAGAGAGGCTGATGTGTGAACAACCATCCAGTCACGAGTGTACATTGCTTTGGAGAAGAGAGGCTGTTGTGTGAACAACCATCCAGTCACGAGTGTACATTGCTTTGGAGAAGAGAGGCTGATGTGTGAACAACCATCCAGTCACGAGTGTACATTGCTTTGGAGAAGAGAGGCTGATGTGTGAACAACCATCCAGTCACGAGTGTACATTGCTTTGGAGAAGAGAGGCTGATGTGTGAACAACATCCAGTCACGAGTGTACATTGCTTTGGAGAAGAGAGGCTGTTGTGTGAACAACCATCCAGTCACGAGTGTACATTGCTTTGGAGAAGAGAGGCTGTTGTGTGAACAACCATCCAGTCACGAGTGTACATTGCTTTGGAGAAGAGAGGCTGTTGTGTGAACAACCATCCAGTCACGAGTGTACATTGCTTTGGAGAAGAGAGGCTGTTGTGTGAACAACCATCCAGTCACGAGTGTACATTGCTTTGGAGAAGAGAGGCTGTTGTGTGAACAACCATCCAGTCACGAGTGTACATTGCTTTGGAGAAGAGAGGCTGTTGTGTGAACAACCATCCAGTCACGAGTGTACATTGCTTTGGAGAAGAGAGGCTGATGTGTGAACAACATCCAGTCACGAGTGTACATTGCTTTGGAGAAGAGAGGCTGATGTGTGAACAACCATCCAGTCACGAGTGTACATTGCTTTGGAGAAGAGAGGCTGATGTGTGAACAACGATCCAGTCACGAGTGTACATTGCTTTGGAGAAGAGAGGCTGATGTGTGAACAACGATCCAGTCACGAGTGTACATTGCTTTGGAGAAGAGAGGCTGTTGTGTGAACAACCATCCAGTCACGAGTGTACATTGCTTTGGAGAAGAGAGGCTGTTGTGTGAACAACCATCCAGTCACGAGTGTACATTGCTTTGGAGAAGAGAGGCTGATGTGTGAACAACGATCCAGTCACGAGTGTACATTGCTTTGGAGAAGAGAGGCTGTTGTGTGAACAACCATCCAGTCACGAGTGTACATTGCTTTGGAGAAGAGAGGCTGTTGTGTGAACAACCATCCAGTCACGAGTGTACATTGCTTTGGAGAAGAGAGGCTGTTGTGTGAACAACGATCCAGTCACGAGTGTACATTGCTTTGGAGAAGAGAGGCTGTTGTGTGAACAACGATCCAGTCACGAGTGTACATTGCTTTGGAGAAGAGAGGCTGTTGTGTGAACAACCATCCAGTCACGAGTGTACATTGCTTTGGAGAAGAGAGGCTGTTGTGTGAACAACCATCCAGTCACGAGTGTACATTGCTTTGGAGAAGAGAGGCTGTTGTGTGAACAACCATCCAGTCACGAGTGTACATTGCTTTGGAGAAGAGAGGCTGATGTGTGAACAACATCCAGTCACGAGTGTACATTGCTTTGGAGAAGAGAGGCTGTTGTGTGAACAACCATCCAGTCACGAGTGTACATTGCTTTGGAGAAGAGAGGCTGTTGTGTGAACAACCATCCAGTCACGAGTGTACATTGCTTTGGAGAAGAGAGGCTGATGTGTGAACAACGATCCAGTCACGAGTGTACATTGCTTTGGAGAAGAGAGGCTGTTGTGTGAACAACCATCCAGTCACGAGTGTACATTGCTTTGGAGAAGAGAGGCTGTTGTGTGAACAACCATCCAGTCACGAGTGTACATTGCTTTGGAGAAGAGAGGCTGATGTGTGAACAACCATCCAGTCACGAGTGTACATTGCTTTGGAGAAGAGAGGCTGATGTGTGAACAACCATCCAGTCACGAGTGTACATTGCTTTGGAGAAGAGAGGCTGATGTGTGAACAACGATCCAGTCACGAGTGTACATTGCTTTGGAGAAGAGAGGCTGATGTGTGAACAACCATCCAGTCACGAGTGTACATTGCTTTGGAGAAGAGAGGCTGTTGTGTGAACAACCATCCAGTCACGAGTGTACATTGCTTTGGAGAAGAGAGGCTGTTGTGTGAACAACCATCCAGTCACGAGTGTACATTGCTTTGGAGAAGAGAGGCTGTTGTGTGAACAACCATCCAGTCACGAGTGTACATTGCTTTGGAGAAGAGAGGCTGATGTGTGAACAACGATCCAGTCACGAGTGTACATTGCTTTGGAGAAGAGAGAGGCTATTGTGTGAACAACCATCCAGTCACGAGTGTACATTGCTTTGGAGAAGAGAGGCTGATGTGTGAACAACGATCCAGTCACGAGTGTACATTGCTTTGGAGAAGAGAGGCTGTTGTGTGAACAACCATCCAGTCACGAGTGTACATTGCTTTGGAGAAGAGAGGCTGATGTGTGAACAACGATCCAGTCACGAGTGTACATTGCTTTGGAGAAGAGAGGCTGATGTGTGAACAACGATCCAGTCACGAGTGTACATTGCTTTGGAGAAGAGAGGCTGATGTGTGAACAACCATCCAGTCACGAGTGTACATTGCTTTGGAGAAGAGAGGCTGTTGTGTGAACAACCATCCAGTCACGAGTGTACATTGCTTTGGAGAAGAGAGGCTGTTGTGTGAACAACCATCCAGTCACGAGTGTACATTGCTTTGGAGAAGAGAGGCTGTTGTGTGAACAACCATCCAGTCACGAGTGTACATTGCTTTGGAGAAGAGAGGCTGTTGTGTGAACAACCATCCAGTCACGAGTGTACATTGCTTTGGAGAAGAGAGGCTGTTGTGTGAACAACCATCCAGTCACGAGTGTACATTGCTTTGGAGAAGAGAGGCTGATGTGTGAACAACCATCCAGTCACGAGTGTACATTGCTTTGGAGAAGAGAGGCTGATGTGTGAACAACCATCCAGTCACGAGTGTACATTGCTTTGGAGAAGAGAGGCTGTTGTGTGAACAACGATCCAGTCACGAGTGTACATTGCTTTGGAGAAGAGAGGCTGTTGTGTGAACAACCATCCAGTCACGAGTGTACATTGCTTTGGAGAAGAGAGGCTGATGTGTGAACAACGATCCAGTCACGAGTGTACATTGCTTTGGAGAAGAGAGGCTGTTGTGTGAACAACCATCCAGTCACGAGTGTACATTGCTTTGGAGAAGAGAGGCTGTTGTGTGAACAACCATCCAGTCACGAGTGTACATTGCTTTGGAGAAGAGAGGCTGTTGTGTGAACAACCATCCAGTCACGAGTGTACATTGCTTTGGAGAAGAGAGGCTGTTGTGTGAACAACCATCCAGTCACGAGTGTACATTGCTTTGCGGAAGCAGTAGGTTTTAGTCACAGAAGTACAAGCCAGTCCAGATGTCAGATTTGTCAGTCCTTTCTTAAGATGTGATATGTCGGATCGCAGAACAGAAATGCGGAATAAAAATCGATCGCAGTTGGTAGACCGATCTTTATTTCGAGCACCACTCTACATGCAGCTTGTAGATTAAAGCTTTATAAGTGTCCAAAAAGGAAATAAAATCTGTTATATATAAAAATTGATGCAGTTTTTTTACATTTTCGATAAAAATTACGAGTGCACCGACTGATGAAACTTTTTTACTTTCATCAATTGAACCAACTATTTGGTGCTTGAAGTACATTAACTCTTCAACTCCAAAGCAAAAAGTGAAGAACCGCACAGAATCAGTGTCTCACAGTGCGATTTCGAAATTCTAAATAAGGAAAAAGCGTTAGATAATAGAGAGAAGCCGTTTTCGGGGTAACACCTCCGATTCCTTGCACAAAAAGAATGTTATATTTTGAATCTTGTTCAAGCACGTATTCTTATCAGTACATTTAGGTTAACTTCAACATCACCAACGTTCTATGATGCTTACAGTCAATTATCTGAGGCAGAGTAGAGCAAATGGCATCCCATATACTCTATGTATACAATTTTCCGATGGGCTCAGTTTTTATAGCACTATTTCAGATGCGACGATTGTAAAAGCAACAACTGTCACTGGAACATTTGTTGACTTTTTGGATTTTGCTGACTTTAAACAATGTGCTGGCACTGGTGCCGGATATTGCCAACGACCTGCTGGCGAGACGACGAAGACTGGCCTGGGCTGCGTTTCGTTCTGTGCGCTCCGAGCTTTATTCTGAGGCCCTGGATGACGACACAGGGCTCGGCTGGTTCAGGCAGTCGTTGAGACTGTCTTTTTGTACAACGCCGAGACCTGGATCCTGACGGATGCCTTTGAGATGCAGCTGGACGCTGCGTGCGACGTTCGGAGAGCGCAGTGGTCCAGGCAGCGAGACCAACGCCGCACTTTCCGCGCTCTATGCAAAGGCGCGCCCGATGCGGCCTTCTGACCTGCTTCGCGGGCGACGACTTCCGACTGACTGGCCACGTCATGCTCTTGAGACGCTCGATGCTCAGCGGCTTTGCCTGTTTGCATAGCACGCCCAGATGACGTTTGGCGCCGCGGAGAGCCAGCTGCACGGTGAAGACTTTTGATGCGTCAGGGGCGCTAGTGACTTGGTGCAGAAACGAGACGGCGTGGACGCAGGCTCAGAGACTGGAGAAGAACGGAGCCAGGTGCTCAGCAGGTGCCCGATGTAGCGGCACAAGAGGTCAGTGGAGATGAAGGGCGGCCTGCGCTAGCACAGAAGGCTTCCCAAGGAGCGCAGCTGGCTGAGGTAGGATCGCCAGGAGTTCTCCGCCAGGCCGAGGCGGCACAGGTGTCCGGCGGACACAGCGGAGGGACGGGCGGCGTCTCCGGAGGGCGAGGTCGACCTGCAGAAGGAGAGGAGATAGAGAACGCGAACTGAAGCGGGCAGATCACGAGCGTACGGTAGTAGCGGCAGCAAAAGTTATTGAGCTCAGATTGCGAGGCAAACATGCGGAAGGCGGCATCAGAAAAAATCTGCATGCGACCAAGTAGGTGAAAGGCCTCCAAACTGATGCTGTTCCTGATGCACAGCAGAGCCACAGTCTGGTACACCTGCAGGAACCGGGAGTAACGCCAGCTCAGCCGATTGATCATGCCGGTGAAGATGACAATTTTGCAGTTTTTCAGCTGAGAGCGACGGTGCAGGATGATCAGTGTTGTAAAGTGAGTTTACTCACTGGTTTGTTTTGCTAGTCGGTGTTTGGGGGTCAAGGGATGCGATGTACATGCGCGCTCTGTTTGTATATGTACATGCGTTTTCGAGTAAATATAAGAATAGCTCCACCCTTCGGGTGAGGGTTTGAATTTTGTTTTTTGGACTAAACCTGACTGGCTTTCTCTCGCTCACTACATTTTGGCGTCGCGTGGAGAAATCAATTGATTTGGGCCAGCGTGATTCAGCACAAGCGCGAACTCTAAAATCTGCCAAGTCATGAGCAGCACAGAAGGCGCAAATGCAAGTGCAATTGGCGACCCACAGCGAGGGTCCCAACAAGCAGCAGCCCAACAGTCAAGCAGAGATACAGCCAACAGAATGAGTATCAACATTTCGCCACCGCAGCCGTTTCTGCCAGCCGCTGGAGCACCGCTGATTGAATGGAACCGATGGAAAGCAATGTTCAGCAATTACCTGCTAGCATCGGGAGCCATCGATCTGCCGGAGCAAAGAAAACAAGCGTTGCTCATCCACTGTTTGGGTGCAGAGGGACAAAACATCTACATGTCTCTACAGGCCAGCAGCAATCAGGAGGAAGGAGAGCAACCGCCATCAACAGTTGATGACACGCTGGAGCTCCTGGACACGCACTTCAGACCCAAGGTCAACGTAGTTTCTGAGAGGCACAGATTCCGACAGAGAGCTCAGCGACCGGGCGAGAAGATCAGCGACTTCGTTGCCGCGCTGCGAAACCTGGCTTCAAACTGCGACTTCAAGACCTTCCAGGAGGAGATGCTGCGTGACCAGCTCGTCGAGAAAGTGCTCAGCAACCACATCAGGGAGCGACTGCTTATGGAGCCGGAGCTGACCTTGGCGACAGCTGTGCAGTCGGCGGAGCGACTGGAAACTGGACTGCTGGAGGCCCAGGCCATCAAGGGAGGCAGCCACGCAGACCCAAGCAGCTCGTGTGGAGTCCAGCAGATCAGCAAGGCCAAGAACAGTGGAGCGGCGGCAAGACAGCACGAGGCACTGAAGCCGACAACCGACGGCCGGAGCTGCGGCTACTGTGGCTCAGCGGCGCATTTCCGTGGACAGACTTGCCCAGCGAATGGGCAGAAGTTCAAGTCCTGCGGCAAGCGCGGGCACTTTGCCAGAGTCTGCAGGAGCGGCAACCGAGTGCGGCAGCTTCAGGATGAGTACTCCATCTGCACTGTGTCGACAGCTGCGGCAGCAAGCAAGCACTGCGAAGTGCTGCTGAACGGGAGGCCTGTCAAGCTGCTCGTTGACTCCGGTTCGCGAGTCTCCATCATCACCAAGACGACGTACAACAGACTTCTGTCCAACGTGCCCCTGCAGGCGTCATCACGGAAGCTGGTCGCTTTCAACGGCAGCAAGATCTGCGTGCTTGGTGACATCCTGACCTCGGTGCAACTCAAGGACAAAGTACTTGACTTAATGCCTTACGTCAACCTTAGCGTGGTCAATACCGGATCTGACATCCTGGGGTGCGACCTCATGGATCAGCTGGGACTGCGGATCGTCACTGCAGACGGTGAGCGAGTGCAGACAGTCGGCACCAGAGCCCTGCCTGACTGGATCCCAGGCCGGTTCGACCAGTTGACTCAGGGACTCGGACACATCAAAGGATTTCAGCACAGGCCGCGAGTCAACCCCGCGGTGCAACGACTGCTCAACCGTTGCGCAGAGTGCCGCTCAGCTTAAGAGAGTCGGTTCAAAAGAAGTTCAAGTGCTCAAAGAACCCGACCGCCCCAATTCCGGGTCGGCGACCTGGTGCGAGTGCGATCTCCGCGGATGCGAGGCAAGCTGCAGAGCCACGTGTCACCACCTCTACGGGTCAGCGACATCATCAGCCAGACGATCGTCAGGTTAGAGGACGGCTCAAGGTGGCACACCAGCCTCTGTATGCCTCATGCGGAGCCCGAGGGTGCCAGCACGACTTCGGCAACGGCAATGCCGCCACAGCCGCCAGTGGCTGCAGAGCCGGCAGCGCCAGAAGGCCCGACGGACCCGCCGCTGGCGACCGCTGAGGCCGACGCGGAGCTGCGGCGCAGTACGCGACTGCGGGCACCACCGTTGTGGTACGGCCAGGTCGTGACGCATTGATTGCCAGCTGTGAAGGGAATTAGTGACTGTTAAGTAGGAGGGTGAATGTTGTAAAGTGAGTTTACTCACTGGTTTGTTTTGCTAGTCGGTGTTTGGGGGTCAAGGGATGCGATGTACATGCGCGCTCTGTTTGTATATGTACATGTGTTCTCGAGTAAATATAAGAATAGCTCCACCCTTCGGGTGAGGGTTTGAATTTTGTTTTTTGGACTAAACCTGACTGGCTTTCTCTCGCTCACTACAATCAGCAAAGGTGCCGGAGCCTCCTTGAAGTTGATATGAAAATCCTTGAACACACCACCGCAGTCCAGCTCCCAGTCAATGGCACTCCAGAAACTCTCGGCACCCCAGATGACTGCGGCTGCTCCCGACCGGCTGCTGTCAGTCTCCATGGCAAACTCCTCATCAAAGCGCGGCCACAAAGCCACCGGGAGAGCCAAGCCAGGGCTCTGAGCCACCAGGACAGGTTGGCGCGGGTCTCATCGGTCACCCAAAGCTTGCAGACAACAGCAGTTGTCAGCCAGTCGAAGGCGGACGCAGGAAGACTCTGACATGAGGGACAATCTGACAGAACCAGCAAAGCTTGCCAATCAGCTTCTGAGCAGAACGCAGGTGCACCCGAGTCTCCGAGCAGGTTTGAGTCAGCAGCTTCGTCGCCTCGAGATTCTTCTCCTCGAGCAGCGACTTGGTGTCGGTAGCGGTGTTGATGCGCACGTCAAGGAAGTCGATGCATTGCGTAGGCCTGACAACCTTATCCCAGTTGATGGTCAAGCAGAGGTGCTGCAAGATGTCCAGCAGGCAATTGAAAGCAGCAAAAGCCTCGGACTCAGATTTCCCAGCAACTGCCCAGTAATCCAGGTAGTTCACCGTAGCAGAAAAGCCTAGCAAGTGCATTTGCCTGGTAACAGCGGCGTTGGAAAACTTCGCAAGCAGCTTTGGCGCCAAAGGAAAGCCTGGTGTCGCAGAGCAGACTGTCCTGCCTGTCCGAGTCAAACCGCAAGGCGAGGCCGACGAGCCGGTAGTCAACAGGCCTGATTGGCACGGACCTGTAGGCGCTTTTGGCCATGTAGTGTCCCGGACGGAGATGACGGACCAGCTGCAGGACAGTGCAGTACTTGATGTGCTTCTGTTGGTCGTAGAAGTCCTTGACAGCCTGGCCGGTCGGATAGGACAGGTCATGGATCAGGCGGACCCGCCCGTCGGACTTGGGAAGGGCGCCGATGGGGCTGACTTAAGTTGATCTGGCCGCTCCACCGGATGTACCTCCCAAGGCGCAGCTAATCCTCGACCTGGGCTTCGACAGCAGAGCGGTGCAGCAAGGGCGGAGGCGTGGTTCTTGGACGAAGTCAAAGGTGGCTGGCCAGCATTGGTGAGAGCGAAACCGCTGACGACGTCTTGCATCAGAAAGTCGCAGTCTGGGTCGTCGCTGAGCAGAGCACTCCAGGCGTCAGGTTGCAGGTCAGACGAGATGGGCAGCAAACAAAAAACTCAGAATAAAGCTGAGCAGTCAGCTGGATAAAATGGTATCAGTTTTTCCACTCGCACCAGTCACGTGACCTGACAGCTGTTCGGTGAGAGATGGATGGGGCGACTGCGTGTGGGCATGAGCCGGGTGCGATGCCAAGCAGCCTTGGATTTTGCAGACGTGGCGGAACTTGCAGTACTGGCGGGTGCACCCGGACTCGGAGTTGAAGCGCAGACAGATCGGCCTGGCTGCTGCCGGGATTTGGCTGGGCTGCTTAGCGAACGTGAACCGCAGGTTTCTGGGGGCGTTGAGGTGCTTTTGGTTCAGCTGAGGGGTCTCCTCACCCCACGCCATGCCCGTCTCCGCCACCAGCCTCCAGTAGTCCCCGTCAAACTCTCAGATTACGGACTCCGGGTACTCAGCAGCCAGAAAATCTCCAATCTTGTGATTGTACTCAAGGACAGCTTCGGCTCCTGCTTTTTGAATGTGTGAGAGCAATTCTCTAATGTAGCGACCAACTGCTCCTGACTAGCTGAGCCGGGTCTTCTGGATAGCTCGATGAAGTCTCGGGCCAGATGCAGCTTGCGACTCGGAGCCTGAAAATTAGCGGCATGAAGCTGAGCCGCCTCCCTTATCTCAGGTTCAAAAACCTCGGGCAACTGCAGACCGGCATTTGAATTTTTGCTCACCTGATGATGATGCTGAGCCGTCAAGCGCTGCTGAGTGTGAAGCTGTTGCTGAAGATCCTGACGACGGCCTTCCAGGACTTGCAGTTCGAGCAACGCCACATCCTACTGCAGCGCCGCCAGCCGGTCGCTCCCGCCCCCGGAGGCGCCGATGCTGTCCTCGGCGTCAGGAGTAGAAGAAGTCATCTTGGAGTCGTTGAAGTCTTCGTCAGCTTGCTCTAAGCCGAGTGCAGTGGACAACCGTTTTGCGAGCTGTTTTTTGCAGCTTGCAGTCTTGCAGCTCAGGCTTGAATTGGCTTGACTTGGCACACGTTGAGTCGCTTTGGGCTGGCGGCAGAGACAAGCCGGGCCGGGGTGCAGAGGCTTTGAGCCGGCTGGCAAGGCCAACACCCTCATACCTCAACCCCCGCCGTAGTACAGAGGCATGTACAGCGGGACTCTCCGGCGAGTCTAACACACCCTACTCAGAGAGTAACGATAGCAAGAAAACATGGAGAAAATATTGCAGTTTTTCAATTTGCACTCGCCAAATATGTCTTGACTTACGTGACCTAGCTTCATGGGGCGTCCGGCGGATGCAGCGAGGAGGCGGAGGAGACCGCCCATTCAGCTAGTCCCTGGCGACCAATGACTTCCGTTGAAGTGATGTCGCTCATGGGGACTTGTCGGTCTCACCCACAGCGCGGTCCTCCTCACCGACGGTGGGGAAGAACTCAGCTCGTCCCGTGTCCCTGATGTACCGGGCGAGCAGCGGGATGCTCTCGGGTTTGCAAACGTCGGAGAGAACCAGGTTTGGTCGGAGGTGAGTGAGCCTGGCCCTGGTGAAAACCGGGCAGTGGCAGATAAAATGCTCGGCGTTTTCACTGCCTGAGCGGCAGAAGGGGCACCGCTCCTCGGGTACTTGGCCCTGGAGGAAGCGGTGGCGAGAGAAGCAGCCATGCCCGGAGAGGGCCATGCTAACTGCTCTGAGGTCTCTGCGGTTGAGCCTGAGGAGGGCTCTACGCAGGAGAGGAGAGGGGCAGTGGACGGCCGCACGGGATTGCCTACAATTCCGGGGGTCGTGCCACCTGCGGAGATGCTCGGAGTCAGTCCAGCGCTTAACGCGGGAGTTGATCACCGAGGCGGGGATGGGGGCCCCGGGCCTGGCCCCAGCAGCACGCCGGCGGAGCCAGCTTTGGCCAGCAGGTCGGCGCGCTCATTGTTGAGGAAACCGGCGTGGCCCGGGATCCATCTGAGCTCCACCTGGTTGCCTGGCGCAAGCCCGTTGATCTGGGGTTGCAGTCCAGTACGGACCTGGAGCTGGTGGTGCTGCGGCAGAGGGCCCGAAGGGCTGCTTGACTGTCGGAGTGAAAAATCCGACCGCTAAGCTGCCTTCGGCGCAGCTCTGCCGCGCAGGAGCTGATGGCAAGCACATCGCTCGAAAAACACTGGAGTTGAGCCCAGTGTGCTGGGAGTAGCTCCACACAACTTCTTCCTTAAAGAAGAGGCAAGCTCCGAAGCCTGAAAGACCATGCCTCATAGAGCCGTCAGTGTAACAGTCGGCTTCGGAATCGCTCCAGCTGTCACTCGCCTCGTGTCAAGGCTGAATAGTCACCTTATACCTTTGGCTCTGGAGGAGGGTAGTGAGGATGTTGAGCCCGCTACACTCCTCGAGAACCTTGAGGCAAAGGTCAGAGTGCAGGATAAGCGACCGCCAAATAAGTCACTGTTTGTGTCCTCTCACAAATGTTATAATGTACTCCGTAGAAGTTATTTATGTAAACTTGCTCGTATTTAAACGCATTCTAGTTTGGCATCAAACAGGGTTGATTCTGGACAGACCTTTATTTCTTTAGTAATCGAGTCTATATTTGAAAATACAGCAGATTTAGCATTGGATTGAACAATTTCACCAGGCACACTTTGCATATTAACTGAATTTGAGTTGCGCGAAACTGAAGCAGCTCCAATCGCTGGAGTCTGGATTAATAAAATTCAAAGAATGTCTTGAATAAATATTTGAATTAAAAGTTTCAACAAAGTGAACTACTAATATCTTCTCAATTTAGAGCGTTTCCGAACTCAAGTGACGAAAAGTTCAGTTTAGTAACCCACACTAGGCGTAAAGCCTTTGAAGTGAGAATCACTATTCTATGTCAAATAGTGACAGGCATTCACAAAACGTGCCATCTACATGGCGATGTTTGCTTCTCAGAAACATCGGAGAGTCGTTCAGCAATGGAAATACCTTCACACTGCACGCAAAATTTTCATACATGCCTTTATCGTTATAATTATCAGGCTGTCCTTTCTGCCACAGACTGGGATCAATGGGGATCCGGCAGGTGTGCCAAAACCAACCGCCTGCCGGTTCCTTGCTTCCAGGATCTTGAAAGCACAGAGTGACAAAGCACCGAGGGCGGCCAATGGGTTAATTGAATTTGAGTTGGGCGAAACTGGAGCAGCTCCAAATCGCTGGAGTCTGGAATAATAAAATTCAAAAAAATGTCTTCGACTCGAATGTCTTCGAATGTCGAAACTGTGTCGATTAAAAGTTTCGACAACGTGAACTACTAATATCTTCTAAATTTAGAGCGTTTCCAAACTCAAGTGACGAAAAGTTCATTTTAGTAAACTACAGTAGGCGTAGAGCCTTCGAGGAGAGAATCACTATTCTATGTCGAATGGTGACAGGCATTCACAAAACGTGCCATCTATGTAGTCATAGCTGTTTTTCAGAGACATCGGACAGTCGTTCAGCAATGAAAAGCCTTTCCATCTGCAGGCATAATGCTCAGTTCCTCCGCTAGGCTCTCCTTTCTGCCACAGACTGGGATCGATGGGGATCCGGCAGGTGTGCCAAAACCAGCCGCCTGCCGGTTCCTTGCTTCCGGGATCTTGACGGCCTCCGAGGAAGAAGCTCCAGGAATCCCGTGGCCGTCTGAACCATCTGGCATGCAGCTCCCTCAAGTAAAAGTACTTGGCCCTGTCGATCGGCTCGGCCATGATGGTGAGTCCCCGCTCCGCGTTGCAGCTGGCCAAGGCCGAGTCCCAGCGACGCGAGCGCGGCCGAACGAACTTGTACTTCACGCCACACCTGGCGACGGGTTGCGTAGAGAAGCGTTATCGCCTTTGACTCTCGTAACAAGGACACTGCGTTCGATTCTTGATTCGTTAAAATCAGCCTGGGGCTATTCATGGAATTCGAGTTTATGAGGACCAACCCGAAAGCACAGAGTGACAAAGCACCGAGGGCGGCCAATGGGTCAGCAAAGCGGCAACACTTCCTACTCGCTTGCTGGCACACAGGAAACCCAAAAGACACCCCAGGGCGCTAAGCGAAGCAAAAACGCACGCACCTGTCGTGATGAAAGTCGGCCGGACACAAGGCGCCCGGTCGCAAGCCCGGCTGTCGCCTCACGTACAGCCTGGCGGCGCGATTGCAGCTGCACTTGCGCACGTTCTTGCTGCACTTGTCAAACAAAAACAGTCTGCAGTGTCCACCCATCGTTGTGAAGGCTTGGCAGGTCTTGAATAAATTGCAGACTGCTGCGCATCTCTTGCGCGATTTTATGAAAACGAATCTTGAAACGTACTTGGACTCGATGCAGTCCCAGCCGAAAACTGGATGGTAGTTTTTCAGATAAGCTGGCTTGTCTGAATCTGGCTGGTCTGAAATCGGTTCAAAGCGGTATCAGAGGCTTGCACAAAGCTATCTGTGCGGTACCTGGTTCAAAGAAGATAATACTCTTGGAAATGTGGGACCTTCTTTTAGCTCTCACCTGCCCAGTCAGCGGCTGCAATCAGGCTCAGGGCGAGAACAACCAGTCCGATGGCGAGCTTGTTATAATTGCTCATGTTGGGCAGCAATTTTGGAGTATTTGTATTTTCCAGATAGAATGCTTCTTGAGCAGTGCGGTAGCCACTGCTTATTGCACACACACTGCTGTGAATTCACCTGTATATATATTCAATAATGCAGTTTTAATTCAGGGATATGCAAGAGGGACGAAAGCGAAATCTTTGCCACTCACAAAAACGTTAGGTTTCCCGGTTTTGTTCAGGCCGGATATCTTGGATTTCCGAACTCGTAAATTCGCGGCATCCTGTGTGGAATATCCCGGCTTCTTAGCATATTTAATACCGCAATGAGAGCGCCGAAGTGAGTGCACTCATTCTGTTTGAGCTTGGAATAGGTGTACAGTTTATTTTTGGGCTGGAGTGGAGAGAGATGGAGTGGAGAGAGAAGAAAAAAGAGATGGTCGCGCGCTTCACCTTGGCATGATGCTGTGATGCCCAAGAAGCGACGAGATGAAATTCTTTCAAATGCGTTAGCTATTTTCTCCAGCTTACAATAGTGAGTCGGGTAAAGTGCGTAGGCAGCGCAAGGACCACTAGAAGTAATCTGGAAGCAACACCCATTTTGTTAAACTATTAGAAGGCTCACTTGTTAGCATTGCACCTAAGATTTAAGTGCTCATAATTCTGGATTAACTGCGCTTGACATGATAAATTTTCGGCAGGTTGCTTGAAATTTTGTTCTCTCTAAGACTGCAACTTCTGGGTTGGAGATACGGCTATCTGAAATTGACTACAATTTGCAGCCATACAACTAAAATTTAATTTTTTGTTTTTCTAAACTAGCATTGCGTAGCGTAGCAGCCTATGCGGAGTGCCTTGATACTTTTTCTTCCATAGATGTAATAGTCAGTGAAATAATTAGCAAGTCCCTGTATGTAAACTCATCACACAATTTAGAGGCCACTCTCCGAGCTTCCGCTGAGCAGCTGGACCATCTATCTCGACGCGACGGAGCAGCTTCCGGTTCGTCGACAAACGTCGCCGCTGCTTTGGTACCGCACCGGCGCTCTGCTAGCGACGCAGCGGTGCGAGGCTACCGGCCGACCAGCGAGGACAGCCTGGACTATGAGGAGACACCGCGGGTCGGTCGAGGACGCAATGGCGAAGACGATGGACAATGGGCTAACGAAGCCGAGGCTGCCATGTCGGCGTGGTACCAACCAAGGATTTCACGAGAGCAGGGTTGGTGCTGTCTGCGTTGCATTGTGACTATACTGTGCGGGAACAAGGTTCCGGGAAAAATGATTCATAAATTTGGGGCCTTAAAGCTCAATTAAATGCGTTAATTAGTGCGAATGCTCCCGGATATTTAACGAAACCGATTTAACTTCCCCACCCTCCAGCTGTTGCGGCTCTCAGAGACGCTCCGGCAGGAAGTTTCATCGTTCGCGACTCTCAAACCTACCTCGGTGCTACGGCCTGGCTGTTCGAGTGCTTCGACCTCCGACGCCGCAGCAGCAGCAGCTACGGCCGCACTTGACCGTGCAGGATCCGCGCGACAGTCTCATGCGCCACTTTCTCATTGAGGTGTCGCCCGGCGGCGGCGGCGTTCGGATCCGGGGCTGCTCGAACGAGCCGGTGTTCCGCAGCCTGTCTGAGCTGGTCCAGTGCCACTCGCTGACTCTGCTGGCGCTGCCCTGCTGCTTGAGGCTGCCCAAGTTGGCGAAGGCGCAGACAGCGACAACGGCCACTTCCGTCAGGCAGAGTGGACCGAAGTCCAGCCTGACGGCTGTCGGCAGCGAGCCTCGCGCAGGCGCAGAGAAAGCAACTTCAGGACGACGAGGAACCAGTTGAGTGACGCTGTCGGGTCAGAGACATAGGGACTAGACTTAACGAGGCTGTTATCTAAAGCAGGCAGAGTGCATTACATGCTATGCCTAATCGGGTCTCCCGTAGAACTGCAGTCAGCAAGTAGGCAAACACTTGGCCAATTCACTGACTTATCTGAGCGCGCATAAACGCACGAGTATGCTTACAGTGACTTTTCTTATCATTCGGCGCATTCTCTGTGACTGTGTGAATACCACGAACAAAAGCCACAGACGAACTGATACGCAATTTATCCAAAATTAATGCTTCCTTTACACGGAATTGAAACCCGATAAAAGTACTTCAGTCGCCGACTTAGAAGCTGAGCTACCTTGATTCTTGAAGCAAAAGACTAAAAAGTGTACAAAAAACAAAAAGCAATGTCGGACAGTCACTCACATGTAGCTACGAGCTAAATTAATTTGAGTTCCTAAAGTAGCCGGTTTCAGTTATCATTCTCGCGTGTTACGACCTGCAATCTGAACTGCTGTAGTGATTAATTCCTGGGACACTGCTACCAAAACTCTCTTGAACCGTAATGAAGCCAAACATCGATAGGCAAAAGATGTACAGCACTTGAATTCGACATTTTGATTTGACATCGACTTTGGCTTCACTTTTTACAGTAGCATGTGGAGTCGAGAGTTGATGCGACATGAATTGAGTCAATTAAATCCGACTGCTCAAAAATGGATCAGTTCCATAATTTACCTCACGTGCTTCACGACCACGCCTGATCATTTAACACTTCTCATGACCTCAAAGTCCGTCAAAGCTAGCAGAAGGTAAAAAATAATCCGTGGAACGACCTTGATAGAATCTACGCTTTACGGATAAGTCGAGAAATATGTAGTAACAGGCAATTGCACCTCTACACCTCACAAATTCATCAACAAAATCGGATCTCGAAACCTACAAATCCCGCAGCCCACAAGGTGCTCTACTTCTGCACGGTCGACGTTCCGTTGTCAGCTGTCAACAACCAGACGCAGTGGCCTCACAAGGCCGTCTCCTCAGCAGTGGGTCAGGTAGTTCGACCGGGCGGGCCGCGACCGATCGAGTGTCGAATGCGGATCAGCGGCCGCGGCATAAAATTGTCCGGATTGGGTTGGCACACCGAATTCCGGCTGGCCTACTCTGCTGAGGACTGCCTGGCCTGCGAGCTGGACCCGGCTGGACGGAGGTCTGCGATGCCTGTCTATCTATCTATCTATCTATCTATCTATCTATCTATCTATCTATCTATCTATCTATCTTTCTATCTATCTATCTATCTATCTATCTATCTATCTATCTATCTATCTATCTATCTATCTATTCGGTATGCATTTGTTACATTACCATTTTATTAATTTATAGGTATTCTGATACTGTTGGAACACAAACTGTATCAAGGTAGGCCTACTGTACGAGTAATATTACAATATAATCGGTTCTGCATTGAGCTAATGGTAAAGTCAAAGACCCTGCACGAGTCTCCATCGTTTTGCTTCAGCTTGTTCGGTCTGCTGGTCAAGAAGTACGGTTTCTACGGAGATCAAAACGCGTGTCTGGTGCTGGGCGGCAACCTCGACTCATCCGCCAAATCAATAGTGGAGTTCGTGAATCGGAGCTGCATGCAGCCAGCCTCCCTGATGCAACAACATCGGTGATGCCATTAGCTTCAAGGCTGCGTGACTCACCTGCAAAGCCGTGCATTGCTGGCAGCAATTAATATTTGCTGCATCTCGCCAATTCTACTGGAAGGCGTTCTCCCCTTCATCGGGGATCTGGAAGGCTTCTGCTCTCCCTCTCGTGGGCCAACGCATCCCAGGCTCCATCGGCTCCCTCATCAAGGCTGACTGACACCGGGCCTGACACACACGCAGGGTCTGAGGGGATCTTTATCTCATCCCAATTTTGTCCAAGGGTTCCTTTTGCTTGTGCCTCCAATCTTTTTTCACCTAAAGTTGTTGCAGTCTTCGAGTTAGATCAACTTGTTAAACATATGCATAGCGATTATAGCAGCCTGACATATTTATGTTCCCAATACGTGTTTGTAATGTTTGTGAACTTTGTTGTTCACGAGTTAATAAATACTTTAGAGCTCGCTTCAGCTGGACTCAATTTAATGACTGCCTCTTCCAATGATGCTAAATATGTTTAAACTGACGCGATATTTATTTATTTATTTATTTATTTTCTGTAGGACAGACCGTCTTATCTGCTGAGTGCCAATTGTTTTGGGGAAGAGAGGCTGGGTGTGAAGAACCACCCAGACACGACTGTACATTGCTTTGGGGAAAAGAGTCTGGGGTGTGAAGAACCGCCCAGTCACGAGTGTACATTGTCTTGGGGAAGAGAGTCTAGCGTGTGAGGAACCGCCCAGTCACGAGTGTACATCGTCTTGGGGAAGAGAGGCTGGGTGTGAAGAACCGCCCAGTCACTAGTGTACGTTGTTTTTGTTTTAAAACGACGTGCTCAAAAAATCAGTTTTTCCCTTTGTTATTTTCGGTCTAATTATTTATCATCACAACGATTGACTATTAAATTGAGATATATGTGCTAGACGACTGTATGAAATACATGTAAGAATTTGTTGAGTAAGACATGCCCTAGATTGTTTCAGTTTCAGTTTCAAGTAGTTTTTCTATTATTAGTTGTAACAATAATAATTGTTAGAGTCACCACGATTCTCAATGATAGTCAGAAAGTTTCGATGCAATTAAAAACTCTCTCGATGCTTTGCGTATAAACGAGTAATCGATTGAATCAATTGTGCACTTGACTACGTAGCACGCAGAAACTGCAGGGTTTTCAGATGTTTTGACGCAAAAAACGCAAATTATACTACTATCTGAAAATGAAGTAAGTAGTATACAAAAACGCTATCCTAAGCGTGATATGCCAATATGTAGTTGTAATAATCCATGTGCTCATATTAATTCCATGTACATTAATCCCTATCTATCTCAAAATGGATATGTACATTAATTCCATGTACATTAATCCCTATCTATCTCAAATTGGATATGTACATTATTCCCATGTACATTAATCCATATCTCAAATTGTCTATCCCCAATTCTATATGTATGCAGTATGTGCATTAATCTACAGTGTCATCCCCAGCGCGCGCGCGCGCACCAAAATTACAACTCGAAAACCTACTACAAGTACAGTTGTACAATCCCATCTAAATGAGTCAACTAATTGTGTAGCCTACAACGTAAATGTATATTTCCAATGTACATTTCTCAGACATTTGAATAATACGGGTCGGAGTCTATATGTACATCGATAGCCTCTATACTCATATCCGCTACATACCCCAAAAATTAGGTATGTACATTTTCACCCTCGGAGAATGTAGGTTTGAATATGCTGATAATTTATTCGAAATCACTTATAAAATACACATACTTTCATATAGAGGCGGGCCTGTACAAACTCTCGCCAAGCAATGGGGTGGAGGTTGCGTCATTCAAGTCTCTCCCAAGTCTGCCCCCCAAATACAAGACTGTGTTGAAGCAGTGCTTTATATTTCTATATTGACAGTGTGGATGATACAAGACCTTTAATTGGTAATTATCAACTGCTACTGCTTTACGGTATATCCTCACCCCTCGAAGCCCCTATACTGAATGTTGAATCACCCTTTAACTCGGACCATAGTCAAATTCAACCCTGTTCGAAAACAGCCACCCTCCGATGTTTACCAGACACAGCGCAGACCCCATAACAAATCGAGCTAAATTTTAACACTCGCCCCTGTTTTCTCTGTCCCCCTTCTAAATGCCAAGGAATTTCGACCCTCTCTCCATTTTCAGTGTACAGACAGATCTTTCCACAGCACAGACCATATATTAAACTTCAAAACCCCTCTCTTCTCCGATTACGTCATCCATGCCGCCCCAGTTAGCAAGAAACCAACTTTTAATGCACACATCAACCCCCGCGAGCAAATCCGAGTCCGCCAACCTCTACCTGCATTGACAAACCCCAGCTGCATTTGTAAATGTACACAGCCTATGAATCAGTGTCTCCACCGCATGCAATTCTGATTTACTTGATTCTAAACTTTGTAAATAGTATAAGTCACCCTTGCGTTTACTAGAAGTAGTGAAGTCCACAAATTTAAATACGTGAGGCTATTCAATTCTGCCTCTCCCCTGCCTTCTCACTTCAAGCGTTCAGACTTGGTCTTTGAGACGGTTTAATCTGTTAGAAGCAGGAATGAATCATGCACTGACCTCTCCACACAAAGTAAAGTTGGAATTTCAAACAAGAAATTAGGTTATTTTGAAAGCTAAATGACTAGAAATGCACATTTTTTTCATTAAAATGCAGCTTTTCACCGTTTTTTTTACGATTTTAACCTTAAAATGCAGACTTTGTTGATCAAAATCAGTAGTTTCATCACTAGAAACCATACTTTTAACAGCTAATTTGTCCAAATATCGCTTTCAACTTGACCTTAGACAGCTTTTAAGCAGGAATGAACCCCACACAAACATCCACAAGCCAGCCCAAAATCAGCCAAAGACATGGCTATTGAAGCCTAAATTGCTAGAAATGAGCATTTTTTCATAAGAAAATACAATTTTTAACAGATTTTATGCATTTTTACGTTAAAATGCAGACTTTGTTGATCAAAATCAGTAGTTTCATCACTAGAAACCATACTTTCAACAGCTAATTTGTCCAAATATCGCTTTCAACTTGACCTTAGACAGCTTTTAAGCAGGAATGAACCCCACACAAACATCCACAAGCCAGCCCAAAATCAGCCAAAGACATGGCTATTGAAGCCTAAATTGCTAGAAATGAGCATTTTTTCATAAGAAAATACAATTTTTCACAGTTTTTACGCATTTTTTACGTTAAAATTTTTGCAGGTTTTTTTGCATAATTTTTGCAGGTCAAGGAGCATTAATACATGAACTAACACTCCTATTTTACATTCATTGAGAGGCGGCGGCGCGGGCGGAGGCGGCAGTAGAGACAGGGACTGTGCTGCGCACAGTCACGGTCCGGCCACCCTCCGCCCGCTGCCGCCGCCTCTCAATGAATGTAAAATAGGAGTGTTAGTTCATGTATTAATGCTCCTTGACCTGCAAAAATTATACGGTTGCTAGGCAGTGTCGTAACACAGGACCTGCGTTTTTCTGTAAAGTAATAATAACCCCACCATTAATATAGACAGTTGGTCGTGTAAACGAATGATTTGAAAGTTTAGTCTATGTTTTACAAAATGTCTCTATGAAAACTCATCTTCCTACTGACAGTAGAGCTTGCAAAAATCAGTTCTTGGAAGAATGCGACATTTTCGTGAAAATATTTAAACTGCTATATTGGTCCTATGACAGATTTTTATTGAGAAACTATCGTCATTTCCCCAGAGAAAGATAAACATGTGAAGCTTTCGTGAAGATTACATCTTCATACTACGGGTATCAAATTTTCCTGTATTTGACTGAACGTACGTGCATTTAGTCATAGTCGGGGGAGTGCTTCAACCATTTCTCAGGTTTAAATCGGCTGCCGCTTGCATATGTACATCACATGTAAATGAACATGTGGTAAATCTGATGAGGAACTATGCACACATGCGCGAGTTGCCCCGGAAAGAGCTGAGATTGATGGATAATGAAAAATCAGTAGGAAAGAGAGAATGAGGCTGCGTGACCACCCACCCCATTATCCTGTCTTTCCGTTGCATGGCAGCACGTAATTAAATGTGTCAAGTGTACAATTGATTCAATCGATTACTCGTTTATACGCAAAGCATCGAGAGGTTTTTAATTGCATCCAAACTTTCTGACTAATGCCTTCGTGTGTTCCAAAGAAGGAGACACTGATTCATAGGGTGTGTACATTGACAAATGCAATTACAGCACGCAGGGTAGGGTTGGCTTTGGTAGACGCGCGGATTTGCTTGGTTCGCATTGTTCATATATGTGCATCGAAATTTTTTTCTTGCTAACTGCTTCTATGGGGAGGTGGATGACGTAATCAAGATAGGGTTTTGGTTGGAGGAGGCTCAATATATGGGTCCGTGCTGTGAAGATATCTGTTTGTACACTGAAGTTGGAGAGGTAGGGGTCGGAATTCCTTGACAGTTAGAAATGGTAAGGTCAGAGAGACAGGGACGAGTGGTTCTGTTCTACATGGGTCTGTGCTGTGAAGACGAGTCTAATATGACCATTGGGTGTTGGCTGTTTTGCCAATTCAGTAATATACTAAACCTGTCCAGCTGTTTGCCGCATGAGTCACTTTTCTCGGTGGGTGCAGAAGGAGAGAGAGAGAGAGGTCTGGGAGGGACAGTTTAAATGTCAATCGAAATCAACGGGCCGCTTCGCCGACTGTATATGTTAAAATTATTATAGCTAGGTTTATAGCAAACTGTACGTTTTAACCCAATATTCAAGAATAATCCCTTCCCTGACTTCTTGAGGGGTATTACACGTACCAAATACACACATTTGATGATGAAACAGCATTTTTAAGTTGTAAAAATTATGGTTTCTACTGAATGAAGTGATTCATTTTGTTCAATAAAGTCAGCATTTTAACGTTAAAAAGAGTTAAAACTGTGAAAATTGACCTTTTTAAAACGAAAATGTGCAATTTCTAGTAATTTAGCTTTCAATGAAAATGCCTTGGGTGGAATTCCAACTTGGGGCGGGGTGTGCATATGGAGATCAGTGTGTGACTCATTCCTGCTCGAAAGCTGTCTCTTGCCAACTTTGAAATCAGCATTTGGACAAATTAGCGGTTGAAATTATGGTTTTTGGGATGAAACTACTAAGTTTGATCAATTCGCATTTAGCATTTTAACGTTAGAAAATAATAAAACTGTGAAAATTGGCCTTTATTAAACGAAAGAATGAGAAATTCTAAGAATTAGCTTTAAAAAAAATCATGGTTTTAGTGGAAATTGGACTGGCTCGGGTAATCCGTGTGCGATTATAATTCCTGCTCAAAGCTGTCTCAGAGTTCCAGAAGTAGCATTTGTGATAATTTTGTGTTAAAATTGTGGTTTTTAGTGATGAAACTACTGATTTTGATCAACAAAGTCTGCATTTTAACGTAAAAATGCATAAAATCTGTTAAAAATTGTATTTTCTTATGAAAAAATGCTCATTTCTAGCAATTTAGGCTTCAATAGCCATGTCTTTGGCTGATTTTGGGCTGGCTTGTGGATGTTTGTGTGGGGTTCATTCCTGCTTAAAAGCTGTCTAAGGTCAAGTTGAAAGCGATATTTGGACAAATTAGCTGTTGAAAGTATGGTTTCTAGTGATGAAACTACTGATTTTGATCAATAAAGTCTGCATTTTAACGTAAAAATGCGTAAAAACTGTGAAAAATTGTATTTTCTTATGAAAAAAATGCGCATTTCTAGCAATTTAGGCTTCAATAGCCATGTCTTTGGCTGATTTTGGGCTGGCTTGTGGATGTTTGTGTGGGGTTCATTCCTGCTTAAAAGCTGTCTAAGGTCAAGTTGAAAGCGATATTTGGACAAATTAGCTGTTAAAAGTATGGTTTCTAGTGATGAAACTACTGATTTTGATCAACAAAGTCTGCATTTTAAGGTTAAAATCGTAAAAAAAACGGTGAAAAGCTGCATTTTAATGAAAAAAAAATGTGCATTTCTAGTCATTTAGCTTTCAAAATAACCTAATTTCTTGTTTGAAATTCCAACTTTACTTTGTGTGGAGAGGTCAGTGCATGATTCATTCCTGCTTCTAACAGATTAAACCGTCTCAAAGACCAAGTCTGAACGCTTGAAGTGAGAAGGCAGGGGAGAGGCAGAATTGAATAGCCTCACGTATTTAAATTTGTGGACTTCACTACTTCTAGTAAACGCAAGGGTGACTTATACTATTTACAAAGTTTAGAATCAAGTAAATCAGAATTGCATGCGGTGGAGACACTGATTCATAGGCTGTGTACATTTACAAATGCAGCTGGGGTTTGTCAATGCAGGTAGAGGTTGGCGGACTCGGATTTGCTCGCGGGGTTGATGTGTGCATTAAAAGTTGGTTTCTTGCTAACTGGGGCGGCATGGATGACGTAATCGGAGAAGAGAGGGGTTTTGAAGTTTAATATATGGTCTGTGCTGTGGAAAGATCTGTCTGTACACTGAAAATGGAGAGAGGGTCGAAATTCCTTGGCATTTAGAAGGGGGGACAGAGAAAACAGGGGCGAGTGTTAAAATTTAGCTCGATTTGTTATGGGGTCTGCGCTGTGTCTGGTAAACATCGGAGGGGTGGCTGTTTTCGAACAGGGTTGAATTTGACTATGGTCCGAGTTAAAGGGTGATTCAACATTCAGTATAGGGGCTTCGAGGGGTGAGGATATACCGTAAAGCAGTAGCAGTTGATAATTACCAATTAAAGGTCTTGTATCATCCACACTGTCAATATAGAAATATAAAGCACTGCTTCAACACAGTCTTGTATTTGGGGGGCAGACTTGGGAGAGACTTGAATGACGCAACCTCCACCCCATTGCTTGGCGAGAGTTTGTACAGGCCCGCCTCTATATGAAAGTATGTGTATTTTATAAGTGATTTCGAATAAATTATCAGCATATTCAAACCTACATTCTCCGAGGGTGAAAATGTACATACCTAATTTTTGGGGTATGTAGCGGATATGAGTATAGAGGCTATCGATGTACATATAGACTCCGACCCGTATTATTCAAATGTCTGAGAAATGTACATTGGAAATATACATTTACGTTGTAGGCTACACAATTAGTTGACTCATTTAGATGGGATTGTACAACTGTACTTGTAGTAGGTTTTCGAGTTGTAATTTTGGTGCGCGCGCGCGCGCTGGGGATGACACTGTAGATTAATGCACATACTGCATACATATAGAATTGGGGATAGACAATTTGAGATATGGATTAATGTACATGGGAATAATGTACATATCCAATTTGAGATAGATAGGGATTAATGTACATGGAATTAATGTACATATCCATTTTGAGATAGATAGGGATTAATGTACATGGAATTAATATGAGCACATGGATTATTACAACTACATATTGGCATATCACGCTTAGGATAGCGTTTTTGTATACTACTTACTTCATTTTCAGATAGTAGTATAATTTGCGTTTTTTGCGTCAAAACATCTGAAAACCCTGCAGTTTCTGCGTGCTACGTAGTCAAGTGCACAATTGATTCAATCGATTACTCGTTTATACGCAAAGCATCGAGAGAGTTTTTAATTGCATCGAAACTTTCTGACTATCATTGAGAATCGTGGTGACTCTAACAATTATTATTGTTACAACTAATAATAGAAAAACTACTTGAAACTGAAACTGAAACAATCTAGGGCATGTCTTACTCAACAAATTCTTACATGTATTTCATACAGTCGTCTAGCACATATATCTCAATTTAATAGTCAATCGTTGTGATGATAAATAATTAGACCGAAAATAACAAAGGGAAAAACTGATTTTTTGAGCCCGTCGTTTTAAAACAAAAATGCAATTGTAGCAGTCCTAAGCCTGCCGAAACGAGGGTGAAAGCAACGATGTCTGCCCGCCAGCAAAAGTTGTCTATGGCCCCAAGTGGGCACAAAGAAACTATGTGTATATTTTGAGCTAATATTAGCATTAACATGAGATATTAACATTAATTTACAGTTGCTCAGGTTGCACTAAAGTCGCAATCCGCCGCAATCAACCCGCAGGTGACAGAATCCGCTGCCAGCAGACCTCATGGCTGGCTAGCCGTGGTTTGGCTACTCGGGACGCTGCAGTTCACCTCCCCGACTGAACGAGGCCATCGCTGATTTTGTCCGCTAAGATGGCGTTCCGCGACGATGGCCGGCCGGCGGCCACGTTCTGATGCTTGGCGGCGCCGCCTAGTGAGTTATTGCATCCCACCACAACAGATGAGCACATTCCATCCATAATTGACTCGTCTAAAGCAAATACCCCCAGTCGGAATCCATAAATCCTTATCTGATTACAACTGTAACGTAAATTCTGAATTGTACTTATGAATTGTACTTATGAATTAACACCCCTCGTAAATTGAATTACGAGGTACTTCGAGTATAAAAGTTCAGTAAAACAGAAATACTAAAGTAACTGACTAAAAATGACACTTTTAAAATCTTTCGCAACAGCTGTAGCCAGGGGCGCGGATTTAGGGGTCCGGTGGGAGCGCCACTCCTCCCAGCGCTCCCTAGGAACTTTTATTACCTGGATACCTAGGTACTTCTTCCTAGGTACTAGAATTTACCTTGGCTAGTAATCAACATACTGTGATTTACTTTGCTAAAATTCTACAGTTTTTGACGCTGGGCCGTTAAATCATTGATGAAACAAGTTACAACCTTATAAACTGTAAATTAATATCACAAAACAGCCGACATGTATCGAAGCAACGAAACTAACCAGTCAAAAACACATTTTGCTCTCTCATTCAGATTCTGCCCGATCGCTACGAGGGCTTCCAGCGCGCTCTGCCGTTGCCGGAGTGCAGCGGGTGAGATTGCCACCTGGCCACTCGGCTGCCGGCATTCTTTGTCCAGCCGGACCTGGAGCCCAGGATGTACAACGCCTATGGCCTGGCCGCTGCGATGTCATGGGGCACCACAAACCTGCACTTGGATATCGCCTGGATACCCGGATACTTTGGTTACCATAGCAACATTAATAGAAAACGAGAAGCAGATGAATGTTTATTTAAAACCAGTTTGATTATTGTTATCCCAGATTTAGACTATGAAACACCCGATGGCCGATATGATACGAACTAAGTTTTGTTATTTTTCAGTTTTAACTGCTCCTGTCTTTTCGTGGTTCATATTTTCAGAATTTAACTAGCAATCAGCGCCCCCCCTTGGGGAGCCAAAAAAATGCAGTACAAGTTTTTTTTTAATAAACTACATGTAGATTGTAGTGTCTCTTTGCAATAACCTCAGCAATCGCTTGTAAGCGTTGACATCTCAGCAATTCCTCCCCCCACAAGTCTTAACACATCAAACTCCGCCCTTGACATCTGAGCGATGACCCCCATAAGCCTTGAAATCTTAAAAAATCTGTCAACCCTAACCCTAAGCCTAACCCTAACCCTAACCCTAGCCCTAACTAACCCTAAAGCATTGCTTCCTTTATGTTTTGCATGACGTTTCTTTGTGTTTTACATGATGCTTCTATTATTTTTTACAAGACTTGAAAAAAAGCAAAAAGGCTTGACATCTCAAAATCCCCCCGTAAACCTTAAAATCTCAGAAATTCTTCCAAAGAGTCACAGCAGAGTTTACGGAAGGCTTCTTTTATTTTCAACATGAAGCTTTTTAAGTTTTGAAATGACGCTCCTTTTTGACATGACGCTTCTTTTTACATGATGCTTATTGATTTTTACATGGTGCTTCTTTTTTACATTTTTTCATTTTTACATAAAGCTTATTTTCTTTTCTACATGACGCCTCTGTTATTTTTTCATGACGCTTCTATGATTTCTTACATTACGCTTCTATGATTTTTACCTGATGCTTCTATGATTGTTTACATGACGCTTTTATGATTTTTACATGACGCTTTTATGATTTTTACATTACGCTACTATGATTGTTGACATGACGCTTCTATGATTTTTACATGACGCTTCTATGATTGTTTACATGACGCTTCTATGATTTTTACATGACGCTTCTATGATTGTTTACATGACGCTTTTATGATTTTTACATTACGCTACTATGATTGTTGACATGACGCTTCTATGATTTTTACATGACGCTTCTATGATTTTATACATGACGCTTCCATGATTGTTGGCATGACGCTTCTGTGATCGTTTACATGACGCTTCTTTTTTTGCTTTTATTAGCTGTGTTTTGATATTAGAATACACATACAGGCGCAGTCCCAAGGCTTTTTGCCGAATTTTGCGGACACGTTTGTGGACAAGTCTGGCTTGAGTTTATGGTTTGACAGCCACTTTGACTTGTCATTTTCTTCTACCGAAAACCGATTAAAGGCTTTCAAACCTTTCGATAAAAGTTGCCATAAAAATTTATGCGAAGACTACATATATATTTACTTGTATAGCTAAAGCAACTAGAACGTCAGAAGCTTCCCCTCACCATTCCCCTCTGAAGGATATAAACAAGTGCATCTTATCAGGGATAAGGAATTAGAAATCGTGGATTCGGATTCCAAAGTGAGGAATCAGGGATATGGAATTAGGAATTGTGGATTCGGATTCCAAAGTGAGGAATCAGGGATATGGAATTAGAAATCGTGGATTCGGATTCCAAAGTGAGGAATCAGGGATATGGAATTAGAAATCGTGGATTCGGATTCCAAAGTGAGGAATCAGGGATATGGAATTAGAAATCGTGGATTCGGATTCCAAAGTGAGGAATCAGGGATATGGAATTAGGAATTGGGGATTCGGATTCCAAAGTGAGGAATCAGGGATATGGAATTAGAAATTGTGGATTCGGATTCCAACATTAGGAATCAGGGATATGGAATTAGGAATTGTGGATTCGGATTCCAAAGTGAGGAATCAGGGATATGGAATTAGGAATTGTGGATTCGGATTCCAACATTAGGAATCAGGGATATGGAATTAGGAATTGTGGATTCGGATTCCAACATGAGGAATCAGGGATATGGAATTAGGAATCGTGGATTCGGATTCCAAAGTGAGGAATCAGGGATATGGAATTAGGAATCGTGGATTCGGATTCCAACATGAGGAATCAGGGATATGGAATTAGGAATTGTGGATTCGGATTCCAACATTAGGAATCAGGGATATGGAATTAGGAATTGTGGATTCGGATTCCAACATTAGGAATCAGGGATATGGAATTAGGAATTGTGGATTCGGATTCCAACATTAGGAATCAGGGATATGGAATTAGAAATCGTGGATTCGGATTCCAACATTAGGAATCAGGGATATGGAATTAGGAATTGTGGATTCGGATTCCAACATTAGGAATCAGGGATATGGAATTAGGAATTGTGGATTCGGATTCCAAAGTGAGGAATCAGGGATATGGAATTAGGAATTGTGGATTCGGATTCCAACATTAGGAATCAGGGATATGGAATTAGGAATTGTGGATTCGGATTCCAACATTAGGAATCAGGGATATGGAATTAGGAATTGTGGATTCGGATTCCAACATGAGGAATCAGGGATATGGAATTAGGAATCGTGGATTCGGATTCCAACATTAGGAATCAGGGATATGGAATTAGGAATTGTGGATTCGGATTCCAACATGAGGAATCAGGGATATGGAATTAGGAATTGGGGATTCGGATTCCAAAGTGAGGAATCAGGGATATGGAATTAGAAATTGTGGATTCGGATTCCAAAGTGAGGAATCAGGGATATGGAATTAGGAATTGGGGATTCGGATTCCAAAGTGAGGAATCAGGGATATGGAATTAGGAATTGTGGATTCGGATTCCAACATGAGGAATCAGGGATATGGAATTAGGAATTGGGGATTCGGATTCCAAAGTGAGGAATCAGGGATATGGAATTAGGAATTGTGGATTCGGATTCCAAAGTGAGGAATCAGGGATATGGAATTAGGAATTGTGGATTCGGATTCCAAAGTGAGGAATCAGGGATATGGAATTAGGAATTGTGGATTCGGATTCCAAAGTGAGGAATCAGGGATATGGAATTAGGAATTGTGGATTCGGATTCCAAAGTGAGGAATCAGGGATATGGAATTAGGAATTGTGGATTCGGATTCCAAAGTGAGGAATCAGGGATATGGAATTAGGAATTGTGGATTCGGATTCCAAAGTGAGGAATCAGGGATATGGAATTAGGAATTGTGGATTCGGATTCCAAAGTGAGGAATCAGGGATAAGGAATTAGGAATTGTGGATTCGGATTCCAAAGTGAGGAATCAGGGATATGGAATTAGGAATTGTGGATTCGGATTCCAAAGTGAGGAATCAGGGATATGGAATTAGGAATTGTGGATTCGGATTCCAAAGTGAGGAATCAGGGATATGGAATTAGGAATTGTGGATTCGGATTCCAAAGTGAGGAATCAGGGATATGGAATTAGGAATTGTGGATTCGGATTCCAAAGTGAGGAATCAGGGATATGGAATTAGGAATTGTGGATTCGGATTCCAAAGTGAGGAATCAGGGATATGGAATTAGGAATTGTGGATTCGGATTCCAACATGAGGAATCAGGGATATGGAATTAGGAATTGTGGATTCGGATTCCAACATGAGGAATCAGGGATATGGAATTAGGAATTGTGGATTCGGATTCCAAAGTGAGGAATCAGGGATATGGAATTAGGAATTGTGGATTCGGATTCCAAAGTGAGGAATCAGGGATATGGAATTAGGAATTGTGGATTCGGATTCCAACATGAGGAATCAGGGATATGGAATTAGGAATTGTGGATTCGGATTCCAACATGAGGAATCAGGGATATGGAATTAGGAATTGTGGATTCGGATTCCAACATGAGGAATCAGGGATAGGGAATTAAGAATTGGGGATTCGGATTCCAACATTAGGAATCAGGGATATGGAATTAGGAATTGGGGATTCGGATTCCAACATTAGGAATCAGGGATATGGAATTAGGAATTGGGGATTCGGATTCCAACATGAGGAATCAGGGATATGGAATTAGGAATTGTGGATTCGGATTCCAACATTAGGAATCAGGGATATGGAATTAGGAATTGGGGATTCGGATTCCAACATTAGGAATCAGGGATATGGAATTAGGAATTGGGGATTCGGATTTCAACATGAGGAATCAGGGATAGGGATTAGGAATCGTGGATTGAGATTAAAAATGAGCTTCTTTCAGTTTCTATGATAGCTGGCAGTCTTTCAAACATTTAGAAAAAGGTGCCATAAGCTCCTCTCTGCCTTATGAATTATGATAGCCGACCCAGTCTTCAAGTTTCTCGCAAAAGGTGCCATATGCCCTATCTGGGAAAGGGAATTAAGAATCTTGGATTCGGATTCCAAACATGATCGAGGAATCAGGGATAGGGAATTACGAATCGGGGATTGAGATTAAAAATGAGCTTTTCTCGGTTCTATGATTTCTGGCAGTCTTTCAAACATTAGACATTCAAACATCAAACATCAAATATTCTTTCAAACATTATATATACTACACCTTGTGGGATTACACGCAGGTGCGGTTTTAGTTGGGGGGGGGGGTAAAAGCCTATTCAAAGGCTTAATAAACTTCATAATGAAGATTTACGTCTGCGAAAACTCTGATTCCCGCCCTCATGCGCCACATCTTCTTCCCCCCCCCCCCTACTCCTGTAGGTTAGGGTGATGAAATATCAGAA
The DNA here is from genome assembly GCA_002269645.1 of Macrostomum lignano. Taxonomy (NCBI): domain Eukaryota; kingdom Metazoa; phylum Platyhelminthes; family Macrostomidae; genus Macrostomum; species Macrostomum lignano. The sequence continues at coordinate 13,168 of NIVC01001580.1, read as the reverse complement.
GAGTGATGTACTGTAAAGGAGAGGATCGCGAGATAGGACAATAGGTAGAGATACAGACTACCTATAGGGTAGGACGAGAGTAGCATGACTGAATGATCTGGAGGAAGGTGATAAAAAGCGATAAAAGCGATATGGGCGATTCTGTGTGGCAACATAACTCATCACTAACAGTGCATCAAGTGAGTAAAATGAGTAAAAGATTAAGACAAAGGCATTACACAATTAAGTAGTAAAAGCAAATCATAACTCAATTATAATAACAAGGTAGTAACTTCGTATATACTCAGCAACATCGAAAAGTCGCCATCACAGAAGTCTGTGGTCGTCACTTTTGAAAGCGCAGGTAAAGTTTCTGAATCTTTGCGAGTGACGCAACTCAGCTACGCCACGCGGCAGACTTGAGTTGAGGAATGCAGTGGGGGAGCGGTGTGCGAGGGTTGGACGGATTAAAGCTGCGGTTCTCAACCTTTTTTCAGGCGACCCCAATTTATTCACTCGCATCATTTTTTAATGTTCGCGACCCCTTTTAAAATCAATATATTCTACATGTAATGCATTATTATGTATGACAAACTCACACATTTCTTAGTGCTGCGACCCCCAGAAAATGGTCACGCAACCCCACTGGGGGTCGCGACCCATAGATTGAGAACCACTGGATTAAAGCTATCCCGATTAGTTTATATCATATCTTTTATTTATAATATTTTAAAATAGTCAAAGAGATATTACTCACTGGCGCATAGAGTGGCGACTTTTAAATGTCGCTGAGTAAAGATATTTAGTAGATCCTGAACTCTGAGCAAATAGTGATCTAGATGGAGTATACCTTATTGAAAAATAATCAATAACAAAACAATCAACAATAACAAGTCCAAAAATGACACTTTTGATTTTTATAGTGCCAAATAGATATAAATCTGCGCTGATCCCTGAAGCCATGCCTTTAAGCCCAAAACAGCGCGGAAAACTCAAATTGGCGCCCAAAGTCAAATTTGGTGCCAGGATCACCAAATCAGCGCCGGTCGGCGCCAGAATCGCCGAATCAGCGCCGGAATGCTGAAATCAGCTTTAGAATACCTTAACCAGCGCTGGACAGCTCAAACTGGCGCTAGAAAGCTCAAATCGGCGCAGGATAGCTCAAATCGGCGCAGGATAGCTCAAATTGGCGCCGGAAGTCAAATTTGGCGCCAGGATCGCCGAATCCGCGCCGGAAAGGTGAAATCAGCGCCAAAAAGCCCGGACCGGCGCTGGAAAGCTTAAATTGGCGCGGAAAAGCTCAAATTGGCGCCGGAAGTCAAATTTGGCGCCAGGATCACCAAATCGGCGCCAGTATCGCCAAATCAGCGCCGGAATGCTGAAATCAGCGCCAAAAAGCCCGAAACAGTGCTGGAAAGCTTAAATTAGCGCAGGATAGCTCAAATCGGCGCCAGAAGTCAAATTTGGCGCCAGGATCACTAAATCGGCGCCAGTATCGCCAAATCAGCGCCGGAATGCTGAAATCAGCGCTAAAAAGCCCGGACCAGCGCTGGAAAGCTCAAATCGGCGCAGGATAACTCAAATTGGCGCGGGAAAGCTCAAATTGGCGCTGGAAGTCAAATTTGGCGCCAGGATCGCCGAATCCGCGCCGGAAAGGTGAAATCAGCGCCAAAAAGCCCGGACCGGCGCTGGAAAGCTTAAATTGGCGCAGAAAATCTCAAATTGGCGCCGGAAGTCAAATTTGGCGCCAGGATCACCAAATCGGCGCCAGTATCGCCAAATCAGCGCCGGAATGCTGAAATCAGCGCCAAAAAGCCCGGACCAGTGCTGGAAAGCTTAAATTAGCGCAGGATAGCTCAAATCGGCGCAGGATAGCTCAAATTGGCGCCGGAAGTCAAATTTGGCGCCAGGATCACTAAATCGGCGCCAGGATCGCCGAATCCGCGCCGGAAAGCTGAAATCCGCATGAGAAGACCTTAACCAGCGCTGGAAAGCTCAAATTCTCTCTTCTCTCTCACTCTCCTCTCTCCTCTCTTATATCGTCTGTTCACTCTCATCTTTGCTCTCTCATTTCCCTCTCTCTTCTGTCATCTCTACTCTCCTCTCTACTGTGTACTCTTCTCTTTCCCCTCTTCTGACTCCTCTCTTTCCTTACTTCTCTTCCCTCTTCTATACTCTCTCCCCTCTATTCTCTTTTCTCGTCTCTCCGCACTCTGCCCTCTCTTCCTTCATCTCTTATCTCTACTCTACTCTCTCATATTTCCTTTCATCTCACTCATCTCTACAATCTCATCTCCTCTTCCCTTTACTCTATCATCTCTCCTTTGTCCTCTCTTCTTTGTCAACTCTCTCTCTCTTCTCTCTTCTCACTCGTCTCTCCCCCTCTTATCTCCTCCCCTCTATCCTTTCTAATCCCCCCTCTCGATACTCTCATCTCCTCTTTGTTCTCTCATCTCACTCTTCTCTACTCTCCTCTCTCATCGATCCTCTGTCTCATCTCTCCCCTCTTCTCTCTCCATCTTCTCACCTCTACTATTTCCTCTCCCTTCTCTCTCCCCTCCTCTCGCTTCTTCGTCCCATATTCTTTGCTCTCTCCTCAACCTCCTCGTACGTCTCTCCTGTTATCTTCTATCTTTTCTTTTATCCCCTCTCGCCCCTCCTTCCTTTCTAATAGTCTATTCCTTTTCCTTTTCACTCTCATCTGGCCCGTATCTGCCGATCTGCCGATCCCTGCTTCGAAAGCCAGTTTGTGGGACGTAGTATATCATGGTTGTTATCATTTCTCATGCTTTAATCACGTCATCTTTCTGGTCAATTAGCAGCCCTGAGAGAAATTTGTATATCTCCAGCTCCACCACCACGGTTAGCAGATTTCGGCTAGCAGATTTCGGCTAGCAGATTTCGGCTAGCAGATTTCGGCTAGCACATTTCGGCTAGCACATTTCGGCTAGCAAACTTCGGCTAGCAGATTTCGGCTAGCACATTTCGGCTAGCACATTTCGGCTAGCACATTTCGGCTAGCAAACTTCGGCTAGCAGATTTCGGCTAGCAGATTTCGGCTAGCACATTTCGGCTAGCACATTTCGGCTAGCAGATTTCGGCTAGCACATTTCGGCTAGCACATTTCGGCTAGCACATTTCGGCTAGCAAACTTCGGCTAGCAAACTTCGGCTAGCAGATTTCGGCTAGCACATTTCGGCTAGCACATTTCGGCTAGCAAACTTCGGCTAGCAGATTTCGGCAAGCAAATTTCTCGCTAGCAAACTTCGGCTAGCAGATTTCCTGCTAGCAGATCTCGTACTCCCACCACCACAGTCTGCAGCAGTCTAACAACCATGGAAATACGCATTTCTTAGGAAGCCATTTAAATTTTAAAATACCTTATGCGAATCTTAATGTTAAAATTTTCATGGTGTAACTAATTTACCAGTAGTAGGATTGCATTGTAATCAGTTATTCATTAATTTTTCGATATTTTTACAAACCATCCCACATCGCCTTGATTTGCCATCCTTGTTTAACTGCTGCAGACTTGTCTATTCAGAGGACAGTGGTTTGAAATTGAATCTCGCTAAACTCTCTCCTCTCCACGCCTCTCCACGCGCGGGGGTACAGAGAAGGCTATTAAAAAGTTATTCCAAAACACAGTACATTCGCTATGTACATTGAGCCCTATCGCCTGACCCTTCGTCTGGGCTGGGGGAATGAGTGAGTGAGTGGCACAAACAACAGAAAAAGCAGACAAACTTCACATGCTTACAGTTTCTGTTCTGATTGAGTTAGAGAGTTGAAACTTTACATTTAGACAGAGAATGAATCAAAGAAGAATTGTGTTAAGTTAGAAGTCAATCGCTTCACGTGGAGCAAACTTATGGCAGCCGAAAGTTAGTCATTTTAAAACCTATTCACACCCTTTGCCCAGATCGGGAAAGAGAGGCAGGCGGGCGGAGGTTGGGGTGGCTGCCTCGCTGAAAAAAACAGCCTAACTTTAAAAGTGCACAGCGGCTTTCAGGATTAACTTTGAGATTTGAAATTTTACACGATTGTGTCAAAATAGTTGAAAATTGCCTGTGTCAAATTTGAAGAGAATCGGTAGAAGTGGAGCGGCGCTATGGAGGATTTAGTGAAAAAATCGCGCATTTTGAGCAGTTTTTTGTACTTTTAGATAGGAAGACTTGAGTCTAGGAAATTAAAAGGTAGCCTAAGACATTCTCCGTAGTAAGTTTAGGGTGGGTGTAAAGTTTGGTGTAATTTGGTTGAGCGGTTTGGGAGTCCATAGCGAAGTAATTTGTCCACAGACAGACAGAGTTTTGATTTTTATAGGTAGAGAAGATATTATCATTTAAAAATGAGCGACAGGAAATGATGGCTAAGACTATTGTTGCTTTGCAATTTTTTACTTTACCTGCAGTTAACTATAAAACTGAATGGACAAAACTACGCTCGTGTATTGATGGGGAAGCGCACAGCCTCACCCTACTCACATATAGCTTATGAGTATCAATATCATAGACCAAATTGTACTTTTCTGTTTATAAAGTACAGGCCGAACCTAAGCTAATTGCATATGAAATTCAAACAGCGCAACAGAGACAGTTTTGACAAACAAAAAGTAAACAAACAAACAAATCAACAAAAACAAAGAAACAGACAAAATCGAAAACGAATGAAAATAAAAAAATAGGTTAATTCGCGACAGTTGACGGCATAGCTAATAAGAGTTGGGGATTTGACGCAATTATTGGATAAGACAAGCTGCAGCAGAGAGACTTAATCAGTTTTTTTACGATGAACAAGACCGATAGAAATGAAACATGGGTTCGGTAGCAACAGAAACTGACGCATAAACACACAAATTTTATAAATGCCAAATCGCGTAAACACAAACGGCAGGTTAATATATGAAAATACCAATAGTAGTATAGTAGAGAAAATGTCGACAATCGCAAAATAGTTCAGCATGTACTTTTGTTGCGTACATTAAAAGTTAAAGTCAATTATTAAATAACTATAACTTTAAATGTTATCTGGGTGCGCCCAGCTGGATGGCCCAGTAATTTTACAATTGATGAGGAACTACGCAATCCTACGCCGGAAGATCACGTTGGAAACCTGTTTCGTTAATTGACCGAAGAAGAAGAAGCTGGCCTACATCATGTGGAGCAAGAAAGTAAACGGAAGTCGACAGTTAAGCAAACTGAATTGCATATTCGCAAACTAAAAGTTTCTACGCGCGGAGAATTTACCTGACCACATCGAGAATATGCCAGTGAGGTATCTCAACTCCTATCTACGCCTGTTCTTCGTTCAGTTTAACTTTAATCAATCAGACTAAGGTCAGAAGGTATACCGCGTGAGAAATCGAGACTTGTCAATGGACTATTTATCTAATGTTTATCTCATGTTACATAATAATAATTGTTAGAGGACATAAAAGAGTTCGTGCCGCTTATAACTGTTCTTATCGTCGTCTGGTACGCTGGGATAGCCGCTGACCAAACAGTCGGGATTGCCAATGTATACTGTGTTGTACACCTTCCACATCATGTCGCGCACCTTTCTAGCCGGATGGAACAGGCCAGCCAGGCAGTACTGCAGCACCCGGGTGTGGCCCAGGCTGACCCGGCAGCCTTCAACAACAGACATGAATGCTTGCACAACGTGCGGCGATGTTTCAAACACGTTTGGCCAGGCAAAATTAAGCAGGTGAGTGAGCGCGTCCTCGCAGCCGAAACCGTACACACTCAGAGCCATGTGGCTGATGGTGAACATGGCCGTCTGCCTGTGCACGAGGTCCCTGTCCATCAGGGCGTCCTCCAGCAGAGGGACCACCGCGTAAACGTAGTCCTTGCCCATCTCGACGATGTATTCAAACATGAATGAAAGCGATTTCAGTGCACCGTTTTGAACGTTAAGCTCAGGTACGCGGTACTCGTTCATTAGGCCAGGCAATACGGTGAACGGCGAGCAGTTCTCAGCGACAATAGCGATGGCCACTGTTGTGCAGACACGGTTCTGGCGTTCTTGCACCTGCGGATGGGTTGGATAGAGGTTGAAACAGCGATTCTTTGATTCTGTTTTAAGACGAGATTTAAAGATGGCGATTCTCAACTACTCAGAAAAAAGCCTTTTAGGACCATATTTTATCAACTTACTACTTATTGAGTAGCTAGAAGACAACAAAAAACGGTGATACTCCAAGAAAATAAAACTTTATGGTATGATTTAACATATATTAGCTACAGGAATTGAGTAGTCGTAGGCCTCGAGCTACATAATATTCAAGTACAAAGTGTATCGTTAAGCAAGCAATATCGGCCTCACCTTGAGATTATTGAGCAGAGTTGCCAGCACATCATGCGGACCAATAGCTTTGGCAATGTAGCCGAACGTGTTAACTGTGGCCCGTCTGATACTCTTCTTGTGCGCCTTGAGCAATTCGAGCAGCTCGAAGCAGATGCGCATCCACTCCTTGACGCTGACGAACTCGGAGCCGCGGTCGGCGATGCGGCCAACCAGGTCGATGCAGTTCTCCTGCACTTTCTCGTGCCGGTTCTTTAGAATAGGCGTCAGCCTAGGAAGCAGATCTTTGATTGGCGGCGTCATCTTGTTCATCCCGATGACATTCACGATGGCTTTCAATGCGCCTAGAATCGAGCCTAGGACTTCCGGGTACTCCTCGCCGAGGTACTCGTACAGCACAACGCCAAGATGGCCCATCAAGCGCTCCTCCTGGCAGGCTTTCATAACGCCAGCTATGCGGCTAATGAGATCGGCCACCTGTTGGCGCACTTTGGCCGACTTGTTGTTCAGGCGCCAGAGAATGTTGCCGCAGATCTGGGGCAGGTAGGGCTTCACCCGCTTGCCCAGAGCGTTCACCAGGGTGCCGAAGCCGTTCAGCATCACAGCGTCCTCGTTTGTCTGCTCCGAGAAGGCGAACATTACGCCATCGATTAGCTGTTCTTCGAGACGCGAGTCAACCTCAGTGGCACCCAGATTGTTGAGCACCTTCTCAACCGTATCCATGACCATTTTGCGATACTGCTCAGATGGCTCTTTGAGATCGTCCACAATTCGATTGAGAATCTCTGCAGAACCAACTTTGTTGGCAATCTCGACTGTGGTGTCCACCAATTGGCGGTAGTTCCGCCTGTCCGACGCCATCTTCTGTGTCCAGAAGTGCTTGAAAAATGACGGCAAAATGTCTTTTTTGATGTAAGCCGGCTCAACACCCTCGGTGGAGCAGCACTGTTTCACTACTTTGAGCACAATTTTCTTCATCTCTTCGTCAGGCGACTGGAACTCGCGGATTAAGATGAGCATAACCTCGCGAGTATAATAATTGGCGTACTCAGCGTCCATTAAGGGAATGAGGTAGCCAATGGCTTTGAGAAAAGCGGCCAGACCTTTGCCTCGGTGGGTACGGATGCCTTTCCATAGCGGTTTGAGCACGGTATCAAACGACTCAATGCCGTAGGGCGTGGCGGACTCGGCCAGAGCTGCCAGAGCCAGAGCGGTGATAGTTCGCACCTTCTGCTGCTCGTCAACCAGGCCCAGTTCGATAATTTCAACTAGAGAGCGCAGATGCGGCAGCACAGCGCAGCCCATCAGGATGGCAATCTGTTGCACTATTTTGATACCAGTGTGCCTGGCCTGCCAGCTGCGCTTCGACTTGCACACGGCCTTAAGAAACAATAGCAGACTGGGAATGCCTAGCGCTGAGGCCACCACAGCGAAAGCTCTGGCCGTGGTGTTACGCACGTATTCGTCCATGTTCTCCAGATCCGGACGCATTGTGGTGATCATGGTTGCCAGGCCGGCCGCCTTGGCCAGGTTAGAAATAATCTCGCGGCCTTCTACACGAGCATAATAGTCTTCATCAATGAGCAGCGGCTCAATCACTACCAGGATTTTGTGGACGAACGGCCGCACCAAATCGTCCAGCTTGTAGAGTACCCGGTCAATCACCTTCACAAGCAGGTGGCGCTCCTGATCCTCCAGTGTCGGCGACATCAACAGCGGCAGGATCTGATTGAAGAGCGGGCCGGCACCGAACTCTCTGGCCTTCTCGGTGATCTGGCGGAGCGCGGACTTGCGCATCGGTGGCGTGCCGTTTTTGATTTTAACAGCAGAGTCATAATGCGACGCTCCCGCAGCTCATCGGCCGACAGGCTGTCCTCGTCAACATCGGTGAGCAGCTTGTCGAAGTACTGCATATCGTCGGGCTTCAGCATTGGCAGATTGGTGCCTTTAGGCTGCATATCCGACAAGGCTGTGCCTGTCGACGTCCGAACATCCGGCGTGGCCATCTTGAAGCCGCCGGGCGTCGCCAGCGGAGTCGGCGTTGCAGTCAAACGACGCGGCGTTCGCAGCGGCACATAGCCGGCCGGCGGAGCCAGTACCTTGTAGCCTTCGGGCAGCATGGCGTCCAGGTCTTCATCAGACAGCGGCCGGTTGCGGTCATCCAGCTCCTTCGCCGCCATGACCCCGGAGCAGATGCAGATATTATCCGCGCAGGTTGCAACTGCTGCACTGGGCGTGGCCATCTTCATTGCCTTCACGCCCATCGGAGTCACCCCGCTCGGGGTCATGACCCCGCCAGGTGTAAAACCGCTCGGCGTGGCCGACGCCGGCGTTGCGACGCTCGGCGTTGCGTCGGCGACATTTGACGGCGTCTCGTCCCAACGCGAGCGCCGCTTGCCAGCCTGCGGCGTCTCCTGAATCAGGTCGGCGGCGGTCCGGTCCGCGCGCGGCGTCTCGCCCCAGCCACCGGGAGTCGCTTCGTCCCATCGATTTCGCCGGCCCATCGGTGTTGTAGCCGACGGCGTGGCGTCGAAGTGGCCCGGCGTTTCACCCCGAGTTGACATATGTACGGGCGTCTCCGCCCACTGCCGATTGTTAATTAGCCCGGTGCCGGCGTGGCGTCGCCACCGCTGATGCGGCCGGGCGTCTCCACCCACTGGCGCACGCTGGCTGACGGGGTGGCGGCGCCGCTGGCCGATGGGGTGCTGGCATCACCTCGAAGCCGGTCTGGAAGAATTACATGTTAGCATTTATGTCATTTATCTGACATGAGCTTAATATCTTATGATCAAACTTTAGTGTAAAAAGTGCCACCTAGCAACCAGTCCAGGCACCTAGAAACCAATCCCTGAACACCTAGCAACGACCTCAGACACCTAACAACCAAACCTATAAACACCCTAGTAACCACCAATCCTATAAACACCCTAGCAACCACCGCAGGCACCTAACAACTAAACCCAGAAACTAGGGGTCGGACGGGATCCCGATCCCGATCCCAGAAACATGGGATCCCGAGGGGTTGTCGGGATCCCAATCCCGATGATGATACATATCGGGATCATTGGGATTACATTTTAAGTTTTTTTCTTGTAGAGCAACACATTTTTTACCAAATACATATATATCAAAGTAAATAATAGCAGTCTTGTCATTTAGTCGATCAATTTTAATTATTTCATATGCAAAAAATTGTTAATTATGATATGCAAAAGATTGTATTTTTTAGAAGATCGTTAATTACGACAATATGCATAAGTTTCAACGACTGTAACAAGATCAACAATTTTGGTAAGTCTTAGTTTTTTTGCAAGAATTTTTTATTCAAATGCTTATATATAATGTAAAAATCATTGAATGATTCACTCAAATGGTAGTATATTTTTAACGTGCAATATTTGAATACTGAGTGAAAAAATGTGTTTTCCTTTACCTTTGATGCTTTAGCTATTTATTGGATTGATATACTTTTACAATGTATGATATGAATGTAACAATCCAAATTTTTTGCTGCATTGAGTTACTTCTTTCTTGGTAGATTAAATGACTATACATTTCTAGCCATTTGTACATGTAGTCATTTTGCTTCTAGCTCCAAATAATTACTACGTGTGCAAGTAAAAAAAACAGTAACACATGTACATGTATTATTGATACAAGCAGATGATAATAAGATATAATCATATGAATTCTCTTCTACACATTGTGCATAAGGAACCCTGACTGAATCCTTAACTAACAATGGACAAACTAACAACAGTCCAATCCAATCAAGGGTAGCCTGGGAGGGGTAGCCTGGGAGGGCTGTCTGGGAGGGGCCTAGGGCTGCCTAGGGTCCTGGGAGGGCTGCCTGGGAGGGGTAGCCTGGGTGCGCTGCCTGGGAGGGGTAGGCTGGGAGGGGTAGGCCGGGAAAGGTAGGCTGGGAGGGCTGCCTAGGAAGGGTAGGCTGGGAGGGGTAGGCTAGGAGCGCTGCCTGGGAGGGGTAGGCTGGGAGGGCTGCCTGGGAAGGATAGCCTGGTAGGGCTGCCTGGGAAAGGTAGGCTGGGAGGGGTAGGCTGGGAGGGGTAGGCTAGGAGGGCTGCTTAGGAAGGGTAGGCTGGGAGGGGTAGGCTGGGAGCGTTGCCTGGGAGGGGTAGGATAAGAGGGCTGCCTAGGAAGGGTAGCCTGGGAGGACTGCCTAGGAGGGGTAGCCTGGGAAGGCTGCCTGGAAGGGTAGCCTGGGAGGGGTAGCCTGGGAGGGCTGCCTGGGAGGGCTGCCTAGAAGGGTAGCCTGGGAAGGGTAGCCTGGGAGGGCTGCCTGGGAAGGCTTATACCAAAAATATATTTTTTAAATGCTTATAATATGGTATACTAGAATTAGAAATAGAAATTTTTAATATAGGCCCTACAAGTATTTTACTAGGCCTAGCACTAGCAGTAGCACTAATATAAATAACAAAAACTTTTTATAGCCTAAAGTAGCTACTTAGCTATATGAGCTATATGTCCATATAATATATAATACTTGATTAGACCTAGGCCTAGTCCTGCCTTTACATGGCTACAATAAAAACCTAAAAACCTAAGACTAGTCATAGGCCTAGCATATGCTATATATAGGCCTAGGGCTAGGCTCTATAGTATAAATTTCAACCAAGATAGCAAGAAGCCCAGATATAGATTAAAAAAGAACTTATCAACTTATCTAGTCATTAATAACCTATAATAGCCTATCCTAGCCTTTTAAATAAAGATAATATATCCCTGTCATTCTAAAGTAGACCAGAAAAGGTCAATTGGCCAATATACTATACAGTGCAATTCAATTCCAACAATAAAATAGGCCTAGTTGCTTGATATCAAAACTAGCTTTTTGAGCTAGGCCTATTAGTCAATTAGTCTAGTTGTATTTAAGCCTAGTAAAGATTAACTACTGGCTTGTTAGTGGTTAACAATAATGAAATGGCTTTGTATTAAACTGTAACGACTCGTGTACTTAACCTTACCCTATCCTAAAACTATATAGTCCAGGCCCCTAGCTCATTTTAAATTGACGGCAATTTTACTAGCCAATTAAATATTAGTTGGCTTTAGTAGGCCTTGTGAACATGATCTTTGAACACAGAACTTGTTCGCAACATGCTTAAAGGCAATCAGCGATCATGTTCAATTTGGCTTTATAAAGTGGCGTATCCTGTCAACACGGGTGTTAATTCTTTTAAAAAAATGTATTAAATACAACGTAAAATAAAGCCAGAAATACATGCAGCGCTACACCGTGTTTTCCGAGGATAGAATGGCCTCACGAGTGGGACACGGCTGAGTTAATACATAAAAAATTTAACGAAAATTTAACGATTTTTAAAAAATTTAACTAGTTAATTAACTAGTTAAACAAATAACTAGTTAACGCCCAGCACTGACTATATTCATTATGATGACAATATCTGAATAGCAATAGCCTAGGTGCTAGGCCTAGGCCTATATTAGGTCTATATGCAATTATGACATTGTCCATATTTAATTCATTAATAAACTATATCTTAAACAGACCCACATATTATTCTCTCCTTAATAGAAATAAAGGTTTCTCTTCTATTAAGCAAATCGACTGCAAAAGATTAACTAGGTGTCTTTGTCTAGGCCTATATGATGCTCAACAATCCAAAGGCAAAATCCTCTCAAGAATCCTTAGTCAGCCAGCCAATTAATTGTCCTAGAATAAGCGCATTTAAATTAGCGCTTTATTCCCAGCCCTATGTAAAAGTACCATATATGTTCCGCATTGAAAGCGGTAAACTACCCGTAAAGCTACGACTATACGCGTAGGCTGTGGCTTTGTAAGCCACGATGCGCACGTAGTTTACCGCTTTATCGTTGTGACACGGGTGATACTAAAAATGAACCTCGTTAGTTGACCGACTTTTCGCAAATTCATACTGTTAACGATTTTTCACAAACTAAGGCAACAGGGATGATTCTTTTCAATAAAAATAATAATTTCTCATTTAATGTAACTGTTTTTTGCGCTAACTCTTTTGAATTTCAAAGTTTATAGGAGAAAAAATGAATTATTGATGAGTGTGTCTTTTCCGGAATACGAAAAAAACCTTTACGAAAAAAACAGAAAACTAAATTTAAAAAACCGGGCTTAACCTTTCCAAGAAAGAAAAAGTAAAACAAAATTAGTTAAAATGAACTAGTTCTCTACAGTTTAGTAAAAAGATTTTCAGTTTTAACACATAGGTTGATCAAATATTAAAATTTTGCAAGCTTTTATTATTAGTTGTAGTTTGTAATTTCTATTTTGGCGTATTTTTGTATGCGATAAAAAGTTCGTTGGCGTACATTGGCGTGCATGAGCTACGGAAGCAATTTTCGTTCCGGCGTACAGCGGTACACGATCGTGACCATGGTAGTATAGGGCCTAATTCTATCTAGCCTAGGATAGAACTCTATAGCTTTAAGGACTTAATTTTAATGTAGGCCTATTAAGTTTTTAATCCATTTTACACAAAATTGACTATTTGATTTGATATCAAACCTATTTAATTTAAGCCCTAGGCCTAGCCAAAATAAATCATTGCTAAATAGAATTGAAATTTAAAATTAAATATACTAGCCTACCAAAATTTATATATACCAAGTTATATATAGTGCTAGGCCTAGGGCTAAAGAAAAGTTTAACCCTAATAATACTATTTATTATACTAATGAATTAGTGAGTAAACTTGAAGCCTACCTACTAGGCCTAGGCCTAATATAAATAATTAAGCATATAAGCAAATATTAGAGATTTAGTATATTTGGTTTGGATTAATATATTCTAATTAGTCTATATTTGATTCAAAATAGCTAAGCCTACCTAAGCTTTAGCCTAGGCTAAAGATAAAAGCATTAATTTAGC
>NIVC01001579.1:15000-122317 GCA_002269645.1 Macrostomum lignano | reverse complement strand
TACATTCCTCAATGGTATACAACTTACAATCTCTACTGACATCAAACTACCTTCCTTATTGACATCTATCCGACTCCACCTTCCCCACTGACATCCAACTCCACTTTCCCCACTGACATCCGACTCCACCTTCCCACTGACATCCAACTCCACTTTCCCCACTGACATCCAACTCCACCTTCCCCACTGACATCCAACTCCACCTTCCCCACTGACATCCAACTTATTTTGACACAGACATGCTGAGCTTTTACTTTTGCCACAAATTAATGCTTGATATTTGCACAATCCACTTGCTCCAACATTCCTCTCGTAGAAGTTCCAAGAAATTTCCCTAGCCTACAAGAAACTGACCAGCACCGACGATGAAGTTGACCGTTTGAAGGATAAATTTATGAATCCGGAATTCATCTGGTTACTGATTGATGCCATGACTAGGACAGATTGTGAGCCATATCTCATTGCTTACTTGAGTTGCAAAAAGACTTTCCTGCAACTTTTAATTAATCGATTTCGCACATTCCAGTTTCAGTTCTGTTTTTCTTTATGAACCACTCGGAGGATGTTGATGATTTTTATTGCGATGACGAAGATGAGGACTATTCTGACGGTGAGCGAGCATTTGTATTCCATGCGAACTTTTCTCTGTGAGATTATTCAAGTCTGACCCAGTTTTATTGGATATGACTGAAGGTCCGTCTGCTTAGGATTTGGGGACAACAGCCTCAGAATCTGAAGGTCCGTCTGCTTAGGGTGTGAGGACAGCAGCCTCAGAATCTGAAGGTCCGTCTGCTTAGAGTTTGGGGACAGCAGCCTCAGAATCTGAAGGTCCGTCTGCTTAGAGTTTGGGGACAACAGCCTCAGAATCTGAAGGTCCGTCTGCTTAGAGTTTGGGGACAGCAGCCTCAGAATCTGAAGGTCCGTCTGCTTAGAGTTTGGGGACAGCAGCCTCAGAATCTGAAGGTCCGTCTGCTTAGAGTTTGGGGACAGCAGCCTCAGGATCTGAAGGTCCGTCATTAGTATACGGTCAGCTTCAATTCAATATTATTCTCGCTCGCAAACACGCAGACAGCGACAGCAGCTTCAATGACAACCCCAATTGGTACGAGTACTATCAATATCGCAGGCAATACCGGGATCAGAACTCCCGATTACGCGTTTCAGCACTCTGTCGCCTGAGGTGAGTGTTGTGGGTTAAAGGAATTGTACTCATTCGTCTACTGATAAGTAGAAAGTATAGAGTGTGGCACTAAAAGCTTGCATTTCTGCACAAAGAAAAAGGTTCCGTTTAGTATAGTTTAATTAATAGGTGGTCCGATAGAACAGCCGAGGACAGAAACTGGTCGCGGGTTCGATTCCACTTTTAGCTGACTGATGACGCAACCAAATTGATTCATAATTCTTCGGTCCTCGGACCCGCAGGAGGCGGAAAAGCAGGCGAAGGAGCTGATCGAAGCGGAGGAGCGGGAGAAGCGTCGAGCCCAGCGTAAACAGGAGAAGCGTCGTAAGAAGCGTCAAAGGCGTGGCAAGAAGAAGCAGGAGCAGCAGCAACAGCAGGCGGCGGCGGCGGACTTGGCTGCCAAAAAGCAGGCGGCGACGGACTTGGCTGCCAAAAAGCAGGCGGCGGCGGACTTGGCTGCCAAAAAGCAGCAGCAGGAGAAAACTGCTGCTGCCGCTGCCACTGCGCCAGTAAAATCGCATGGGAGGAAAGATTCTGGCGAAGGTGGTCAGCAGCTAGGAGCTACGGCTGCCACTGACGATTCAAAGGATCAGGATGCATGCTCCGGTTCTAGTGGGGAAGATAGTTCTACTGGCGATATTGAAGAGGTAATAAAGACGGTATTTACTATTTGGTTTGTTTTTATGCGTTATGATTCGCTAGACCTGTTCTCAAGGTGAAGAACAGAAGAAAAAACGCGTGTTCAAATCTGGACAGATGATTTTTTTGAAAATTTGGGGTGGGGGGTCACTGACCCAGCTGAGCTCACTGGCTGGGAGGGGCACTGACCCCAGCTGAGCTCACTGGCTGGGGGGTCACTGACCCAGCTGAGCTCACTGGCTGGGAGGGGCACTGACCCCAGCTGAGCTCACTGGCTGGGAGGGGCACTGACCCCAGCTGAGCTCACTGGCTGGGGGGGAGCACTGACCTCAGCTGAGTGACTGGCTAGGAGGAAGCACTGACCGCAGCTGAGTGACTGGCTGGGAGGAAGCACTGACCTCAGCTGAGTGACTGGCTGGGAGGGTGGCACTGACCTCAGCTGAGTGACTGGCTGGGAGGGTGGCACTGACCTCAGCTGAGTGACTGGCTGGGAGGGGCACTGACCTCAGCTGAGTGACTGGCTGGGAGGGGGCACTGACCTCAGCTGAGTGACTGGCTGGGAGGGGCACTGACCTCAGCTGAGTGACTGGCTTGGAGGGGGCACTGACCTCAGCTGAGTGACTGGCTGGGAGGGGGCACTGACCTCAGCTGAGTGACTGGCTGGGAGGGGGGCACTGACCTCAGCTGAGTGACTGGCTGGGAGGGGGCACTGACCTCAGCTGAGTGACTGGCTGGGAGGGGGCACTGACCTCAGCTGAGTGACTGGCTGGGAGGGGGCACTGACCTCAGCTGAGTGACTGGCTGGGAGGGGGCACTGACCTCAGCTGAGTGACTGGCTGGGAGGGGGGCACTGACCTCAGCTGAGTGACTGGCTGGGAGGGGGCACTGACCTCAGCTGAGTGACTGGCTGGGAGGGGGGCACTGACCTCAGCTGAGTGACTGGCTGGGAGGGTGGCACTGACCTCAGCTGAGTGACTGGCTGGGAGGGGGCACTGACCTCAGCTGAGTGACTGGCTGGAGGGGGCACTGACCTCAGCTGAGTGACTGGCTGGGAGGGGGCACTGACCTCAGCTGAGTGACTGGCTGGGAGGGGGGCACTGACCTCTGCTGAGTGACTGGCTGGGAGGAAGCACCAGTGGTGGGAGTGAGGAGTGCCCATTTTTTTCGCGCCTACGATTTTTTTGCGCCGCAAGTTTTTTTGTGTCAATCTTTTTTTGCCATACATTGACTATATAATGTTCAAAAGAGTAACTCTGAAAAAAAACGATTGTTGTGTTGTTGCAACAGCTTGACTATAATTTAACATCGTAGTCGTAGACAATAGTGCGCCACTCGCACTCGTGGGTCTCGTGTATTGCATTTTATTAGGTCTTACAAATGAATTATTTAAATGAAAGTTATTGAATTGCTAAAGATTAAATTCGAAATAATCGTAACTTGCAATTTTTATATTTCAAGCTAGACTAAATCTAATATATGAAATCGAAAGCTCTATACGAGAGCGTATCTAACTTTGGAAGATGTCATTTTAAGCAAGTAAAAGGCAACTAACATAGCATTAGCCTTTCTGTTGAACGCTTTCTGGCAGAGGGTTCGACAATGACTGCTCAATAGCTCGACGCTTGAGCACCGTCTCAGTGATTTTCTCGGCCTGTTTCAGCTTCTTCTTCTGCAGCTTGTCTTGTCTGTGTCGCAGGTCGTCCAGCTCACGATCTCGGTCCTCCTTCGCCTTAGTCATTTCCAGCAACAGCTTCTGAGCGTCATCCCTCTGCTTCTGCTTCTTCTTTATCTGCTCGTTAGTCTCCAGAACAGAATTTTCTAAGTCTGTGAATGTCTTGCTTACGCTTTTCTCGTTTCGAATTTCGGAGAGGACACTCTTCTCGAGCTCTTCCCTCTTCTTGCGCTCCTCTTCTTGCTTCTCTTCTTCCAGCCGTCGGCGGTACGCAGCATAGGCGCTGTTGCACAGGTTCTGCAACCTAAGCGAGACTGGTAGCGTAGCAGCTGTCCAACATTTAGCAGCAAGGCAAGAGCGCGCGACGACTAGTGCCTTAATGGTGTGCGCTCCAGGACTGGAGCGCTTCTTTGTAACGACATCATTAAGATTGCTGAAAATTCTCTCGACTTCCGCGTTGCCGTGCGGCAAGACGAATAGCACACGTACTATGCGCATAAGAAGTGGGCGATTGCCAACTGCGGCGACCTTTCCCCAGAAGTTACTAGCCGATTCGGATTCAATGTCTAACTCAGCAATCAGCACATCTTGTTGATGAGCACGAGCCTCAACTCGCAACGTGTCGAGCTCGCTTGCTGTCATGATCGTCGGTAGCTGCCTGGCAATGGTATCAACCCACTGAACAAACCGATCGTTTGTCTGCTTTTTCGGATCCAGCAGTTGGCAGGCACGAAGAGTGGAGCTGCTCAGCGGCAAATATTCAAAGAGTTTCTCTGTTCCCTTTACAAAGAACGCTTTCACCAAAGCTAGACAGGCCTGTTGGTCACTAGCAGACATCTCAATGAAGAGACGCCTGGCCTGCTCCCCCATGCCGATTTGCAGATGGGGCAGCCAAATCGAACTGTCCTTTAAATCCAGCTTCCAGACTTTGGCGGGTAGTTTGACTGGCGAGACAAAGCGCAACAGCCAGCAGCGTGTCAGGTCATTTAGCACTTCGTACAGCCGGAATATTTGGCAGTCTTCTTGTTGGAACAACAGCTCGAACTTCTGCAGAGGACGCAAAACTTCGACCAAAAATAGAAGAAAAAATTCGACTTTGGGGTCACGAACTTGGACCTTGAGTGTGCTAAATTTTGCGCCATGCTCCTTAGTCGCGGAGTCGAAGAAGTACTTTTTAGAGGCTCTAACAGTCGCAAAACTCGTTCAACTACCGGCAACAGCTGCAGCCAACGGGTGTCAACTGGCCGAATAAATGCCAGCTTTCGCACTTCATCGAATTCAGTTGCAATGACATGTAAGCGGTCCTTTTCGTCGAGCGAAAACTTGAAGTGGCAATAGAGGTCGCGCACTAGTGTCTCTACGCTGAGACCTAAGTCCGAAGCGTCGCAAGCGTACTTCGCGGCGTTGTGGATGTGATGAAGGCTGCAGCCGCCTACATCAATGATATTTCGAAGGTCATCCCAAAGTCGAACTACTACTCCGCTCTTGGAGCCCCGCATGGTGTTGCAGCTGTCCGACATCACTCCGACACACTTTGACTTGTCGAGGTTGCACTCCGAAATCGTCTGCAAAACAGAAGCAGAAATAGCTGCGGCAGTTGTAGAAGACAGCATAGGCAAATCTATGCAGACTGATTTGGCCTTCATGGTTTTTTCGGTACTATTTTCTGAAAGATATCGCAGAAGGATGCCGAGAAACTTTCCATTCTTATTGGCTTCATCAATTTGCACTGAAAAAAAGCCTGAGTCTGGTGACTTGCTGTTGCTGCAAACATCGGCCAGAATAACCTCTTTCAGGTAGGGAAAGAGGCCGTGAGACACGAGGTAAGAAATCTTCGATCGATGAAGCTGCATTGCAGTCGGAAACTTGGAGTCGGGACAAATCGCACGTAAGTCCTCAACGGCGTCATCCTCAGACTCAAAGCTACGATTTTTAATAATAATCCTTGTGATAAAACGAATTTCCGAGACTTTCGCAGAGTGACTTAAGTCGTTTGGCTCGCAAGACCCGTCAATACTCTGATCAGCCTGGCCTGCGGATGCCCCTGCCATCAACATCTTGAGGGAGCTGCTGCTCCGACGGGCCTTCGAAATTTCGCGATGACTTACTGCCTGCGAGTGGCTCTTAAAGTTTGTAATGCCACTTCGAAAAACAAAATCGACATTACACCAGGCACAATCTGCTTTAAAGTCGTCTCGCTTACGTGCCCAAAGACCAATGACGTCACCATTATAGTCGAGCTTATTTAACCAATCGTTGTTCCATTGAACACGCTTCGCCATGCTTAATTTTAATAACAATTGTCAGTAGCGCTGGAAGGAGAAAATGGAAGAGATGCTGTAGTGAAAACTATTAGTCTATGAGTGTTGTCTTAACTTGGTATTCAATTTTTAGTCACAACGGATTACTGATTTCCAAGAATAGAATAAGAATAAGTTTCGGTTCTATTTCTAAAAATGCTAAATAAAACTAAGACACTTAAATGTCTGATAAAACTACAAAATTCTTCAGCATAACACAAGTTTATTTAAACAACAATAAGTTTACAAGTGAAAGTACAGCTGTAGGAGACACTGGGGGTGTGGCAGTCACTGGCAAAGTAAAGCAAAATCAGCTAACATTTTTCGCGCATTGAGCATAAAAAAAATCGCGCCTCGCCTCAGAAATCGCGCATTCGCGCCATTAATCCCGAAATTCGTGCCATTAATCCCGAAATTCGCGCCTCACTCCCACCACTGCACTGACCGCAGCTGAGTGACTGGCTGGGAGGGGGGCACTGACCTCAGCTGAGTGACTGGCTGGGAGGGGGCACTGACCTCAGCTGAGTGACTGGCTGGGAGGGGGCACTGACCTCAGCTGAGTGACTGGCTGGGAGGGGGCACTGACCTCAGCTGAGTGACTGGCTGGGAGGGGGCACTGACCTCAGCTGAGTGACTGGCTGGGAGGGGGCACTGACCTCAGCTGAGTGACTGGCTGGGAGGGGGCACTGACCTCAGCTGAGTGACTGGCTGGGAGGGGGCACTGACCTCAGCTGAGTGACTGGCTGGGAGGGGGCACTGACCTCAGCTGAGCTGACTTAAGTTAAGCATTCTGCACCGAATTCAAATGGTGCATCTCTTTCTGAGGCAGTTTAATAAACCGCTGGTTCCTCTAATCTGTCACAGGAGGAGTTCGACGAAGCCTCCGCCTTCGTAGCCAGACGTGTCTCGAAAAACCAGCTGCCACAGCAGCAGCAGAAGCCATCGCAGAAGCAGCAACAAGCGCCAACTCAACAGCCTTCGCCGCCTCGGCCGACTCCCCGTCAGCAGCCGCCTCAACCGCCACCGCGCCAGCAGCCGCCTCAACCGCCGCCGCGCCAGCAGCCACCTCAACCGCCGCCGCGCCAGCAGCCGCCAGCCCCAGCGCCGCAGCCGTTGATGCAGCTGAACATCCCGGAGCCTTCGCCCAGCTACTCAACCGATCCGAAGCTCGAGGCCAGGCAGCGCGCCAAAGAGGGCAACCGATTGATGTCGACGCCGTTGGAGGATTTCTCCGCCGCCGCCGTCGAGTTCGCGGCCGCTATCAGGCTGGACCCCACCGACTGTCGGTATTACGGCAGCCGGGCGGCCTGCTACTACCGGCTCGGCCAGCTGGACCTCTGCGCCTCCGATGCCAAGCAGTCCGTGCAGCTCAGCCCGCAGTACGTCAAAGGATTTTACATTCTGGGCCAGGCCCAGGCTGACCTCGGCCTGCACGCCGAAGCGGCAAACAGCTTCTCCTGCGTGGTCGCCCTCGACGCCGACGGCTGCGGCGACGCTTTGGAACGAATGCGCGAATCGCAGCTCGCCTGTCTGGAGAAGAGTCTCGGCCTTGATCGCGGCCTGTGCAGTCGGGCTCTGGACCTGGCCAATGGGGATATTGAAGCTGCGGCCAATCGCCTGCTTGCCGGGGCCGGCCTGCCTGAGCAGCAAGAGCAGCGGAAGCCTTTGAGTCCGCCGGTTCGGGGCAGCTACGCCAAGACTGCAGCCTCCGCCGCTTCAACAAGTCGGCCAGTCGGTGTGCTGCGGCCTCGCAACAGTCAGCAGCCTCAACCATCAGCTAATAGCAGTTGCAGCATTGATGATGAAGACCAGTCTGCTGCTCCTAAACGGGCTAATTGCCTGCTGAGATCTCCACCCAAGCCTTTGCCTGGGGTAATTTGATGGTCAACTGACCCTACTGAAATTTCCCACTAATGTCTCCAACAATAGCCTCTAAGATTGTCCAAAAATCGCCTTTAAAGTCCATAAAATCCATAAATCCATAAATTCACCTCAAATCCTCTAAACAATCGGGGTCAAAATCCCTAAAGAATCGCAGTGAAAATCCCTAAAGAATCGCAGTCAAATCCCTAAAGAATCGCAGTGAAAATCCCTAAAGAATCGCAGTGAAAATCCCTAAAGAATCGCAGTGAAAATCCCTTAAGAATCCCAGTTAAATCCCTAAAGAATCGCAGTGAAAATCCCTAAAGAATCGCAGTTAAATCCCTAAAGAATCGCAGTGAAAATCCCTAAAGAATCCCAGTTAAATCCCTAAAGAATCGCAGTGAAAATCCCTAAAGAATCGCAGTTAAATCCCTAAAGAATCGCAGTGAAAATCCCTAAAGAATCGCAGTGAAAATCCCTAAAGAATCGCAGTGAAAATCCCTAAAGAATCGCAGTCAAATCCCTAAAGAATCGCAGTGAAAATCCCTAAAGAATCGCAGTGAAAATCCCTAAAGAATCGCAGTTAAATCCCTAAAGAATCGCAGTCGAAATCCCTTAAAAAATCGGCTTCAAAATCCCTAAAGAATCATCTTCGAAATCGTCTTTGTTAAAGAAGTGACCAAAACTCCCGTCCGCTCCGCAGGCCACCCCGGACAACCCGAATAACTGCCGGTCGCTGTGGGTTGGCAGCGTCAAAGCCGATGTCTCCGAGGCTCAGCTACGCGCAGCTTTCATCCGCTACGGTCCAGTCTTGTCGCTCAAGATGGTGCACAGGTCTTGCTACGCCTTCGTGAACATGGCCACGCCTCAGGCTGCCGCGGCCGCCCGGGCCGGCCTCAACGGTCAAGTACTCGGCTCGCATAAAATTGTGGTCAGATATCAGATCTGACAGTCACTTGATGAATTGTTAACTCACTGCGACGGTTAAACATAATTAGCTCGGCTGTTCTTAAGTGTCTTCTGCTCCCGCAAAGTTTTCATGTTTGAGACACGCTTTTTCATGGTTTTTTAGTAGTTTAGAAATTTTTCTCGAATTATCGCACCGTAGCCTACACGACCGTCCCAGATTCGGTTCATGACGGTCTAGCAGAGTCATTGTACATCATAGATAAGGCACTCCTCATCCAGATCCTCAGTTGCTGGACCACCCAGATCCTCAGTTGCCACCGCTGCCCTCCCAAATCCTCAGTTGCCAGGCCAGCCTCCCAAATCCTCAGTTGCTAGGCCAGTCTCCCAGATCCTCAGTTGCTGGACCACCCAGATCCTCAGTTGCCACCGCTGCCCTCCCAAATCCTCAGTTGCCAGGCCAGCCTCCCAAATCCTCAGTTGCTAGGCCGGCCTCCCAGATCCTCAGCTGCTGGGCCAGCCTCCCAGATCTTCGGTTGCTGGGCCAGTCTCCCAGATCCTCAGTTGCTGGGCCAGCCTCCCAGATCCTCAGTTGCTGGGCCAGCCTCCCAGATCCTCAGTTGCTGGGCCAGCCTCCCAGATCCTCAGTTGCTGGGCCAGCCTCCCAGATCCTCAGTTGCTGGGCCAGCCTCCCAGATCCTCAGTTGCTGGGCCAGCTTCCCAGATCCTCAGTTGCTGGGCCAGCTTCCCAGATCCTTAGCTGCTGGGCCAGCCTCCCAGATCCTCAGTTGCTGGGCCAGTCTCCCAGATCCTCAGTTGCTGGGCCAGTCTCCCAGATCCTCAGTTGCTGGGCCAGTCTCCCAGATCCTCAGTTGCTGGGCCAGCCTCCCAGATCCTCAGTTGCTGGGCCAGCCTCCCAGATCCTCAGTTGCTGGGCCAGTCTCCCAGATCCTCAGTTCCTGGCCAGCCTCCCAAATCCTCAGTTGCCAGGCCAGCCTCCCAAATCCTCAGTTGCTAGGCCGGCCTCCCAGATCCTCAGTTGCTGGGCCAGCTTCCCAGATCTTCAGTTGCTGGGCCAGCCTCCCAGATCCTCAGTTGCTGGGCCAGCCTCCCAGATCATCAGTTGCTAGGCCACCAACACTATGTCAGATGCCTTAAGATCTAAATTAATGCAGTTATTTTATCTCAACTGTACGAACTGGTGATTTTTTTAATCTTTTTTGCCTATATGGTATAATTAAAAGTTTAATAGTTTCGATTGTGAATCGGAAGTCTACTGACAGTAATACAGTAAGTGTTTGTATATATAATATTTTTTCTTTGCTAAACGGACTATTTTCACAAAAAAGCCACAAATTTTTAACCAGCGGCGCCTTTTGAAGGTACTTACTGAGCTTTTAAAGCTGTCACGCCTTAGGTTAATATTTTTCTCTGCTGTCCGCTCTTTCTCAACGCGCTCTGTTTAAGCCTCTTGAAGCGGCATTTTTTGACCAAGAAAAAGTTATCATAAATCGGAATATTTTCAACGCTTATTTTGCGTACATTACTTGGCTTTGTTATATTCAATAAAAAGCCACTAATTCACTGACAATGTGCCTGTCTAACACCGACGCCAGTTTTCTATGCGGATTATTTTGGCCAATTATTCGAAATGCCAAATAGGATATGTGCATCGAGTTTGTTCGCGCATTTGCCAATGCTGCTTTCATTACAACAGGTATTATCGAATGCCTGCTATTCCTTTGTGTGTTGCGCTGTTTCCGAAATATTACTTTTTTGTAAATTTGTAAGTCTGTGTGCTATGCGCTAATAAGTTCTTTAAGCCAGGTGTTTTAATTTTGTTCCTTTATTTTTCTACTTGTGAAATGGGAACGTGTAAGTTCCTTCTGTTGCCGGTTTGTTATAGAATCTAATTATTTCTTGTTTCAATACCGAAACTGTTCTGTTAGTATTTTCTCTTATTAAGAAGTCTCTGCTTTGATCTCGGTGTGGAAATATAGTTTACTGACTTACAGGTTTTATTAAAACGTACTAATGCTTTGATTTTTTCGTATTTTTTCATTTGATTGTAGCAATTTATTGCTGTAAAACAAACAATTACATGTAGCTTAAATTATATCTAGCTTTTGTATCAAATAACAACTACATTTTAAATTACTACAGCATGCTTCGGTTTGTATTTAGAAATTAAGAAAATGTTATAAATCGGCTTGACATAATTCGACGAGTCGCAAAATGAATGTAGGTCAGCAGGCTTGCACCCTTGCACACTTTCACAATCGTAAGGTTTAACAAGTACACATTATGGCCAGAAAGAAACGTATATTTGGCCGTCAAATTACTAATTTAAATGTTAATTGTCACTCATTTTAGTGTTATAAGCTTTTACAAGTCAATTCTTAAAAATTAAAGTTAACACGGAACAGTAATATTTTTTAACATTAAAACAAAATATACAAATAATATAAAACAAAAGCCTTTTCTTGCTGTTAAACACGCCATTTGAAAAATAGACTTAGTTGTTAAAAATACATCTGATGTGTTTTACAAATTGCGCTTATTGCGATAATTTGTGGTCATTTTTAAGAATAAAACGGAGGATTTGACAGGTTCCAGCCTGCCGCCTGGTAGATCCTGATCTACATGCACACTTGCTAGCCATTTTCAAGTTGACGCTGCCTGACTAATTCGCAGTGTTAGCAGTCATTTACAAATACCCATCGCAGTTTTCTTTAAAATGTTTGGAAATCCGTTTGGAGAGTTCCAGCAGGATCCCTTCTTTGACTTTGGGTAAGAAAAATTACACAATTTTTAAATGAATTTCATACATGCATTTTAATTTTCACTACCCAGCCATTTTCTTATATATATGACTGCTGTTTGCTCATATATCCATACCATGTGATTTAAACTTGATTATATTTATCGAGGTTTTGTTTTGATACTATATATTACCACTAGTTCAATATCAATATGGGAAACATACAAATTAACAAATATAAATCCAATTGAAAGGAAGAAATTAATTGAAGAAACTCATTGTTTTATTAATTCTTTCTAGGCTTCACCTATTGCCTCTTTTGTATTGATATTATATATTAATATAGTATAGTTTAGGCTAGTTAAATCATTAGGGTTTTTTAATTTTTTAAGGCAGTAATCTTTGTTCTACCCTAAATATTAAATTTTTCTTGAAAAAAATCCTAAAAATAAAGAGCTGTTTGATTTTAATAACTGTAGATTTCTTTATTTGATACTATAATGATAGGCTATCATTGTTTTTTGAATTAATATACTTCTCTTGGATGGTTATCAACTTTAATATTTTATCATATGCTTGTATGATAAAAGTTTCAGATAGTATACTAGTAACTTTTTGTGTTTATAATTACAAGTAGAAGCATTTTAAAGTAGTATCAAATTGTAAAGTAAATTTCTTTTAGAAAAATTATATTTGCCACTTCGTTTTTTATGCTAATAAGGTATCCTAAATGGCTCTCTTAATGTATTAGCTGACTATTATATATGTATGCTTTTTTACTGAATTGTTTATAGTTTCTCTATAGCTTTATAGATAAAAGAATAACAAAAAACTTTCTGGTATGCTTAGATTAGGTTTACTAATAAATCATATTATCCACATGCAATTACCAGTATGCCAATTGCCCTGGGGCTGGGTTTGGGGGGGCAGCCTCTAAGATGGAGAAATCTGGAAAATGTGTACATGCGTGATGAAAAACACTCTGTGTGAGTGCAGTGAATGCAGTGTACACTCTTTGCTATGTACGTTTCCGTGTGCCCTGCGAACTGAATAAGTAACTAACTAAACGCTTGAGCACACTATTCTCTTTGAAGTGCCGCCTCGCCGTTTGGCAATCCGCGTCGCCATCACCAGCACGCCCTGCGATTCGACAGCCACGCCGCCGGCCGGGCCCGCTCAGTTCCCGGCCACGGCGGCGCCTTCGCCGAGGACTTGCAGCACCAGCAGCGCCGCCATCAGCACCGGTCGCAGCGCCGCAACGGCGGCGACGGTGGCGGCGAATGGCCACCAGCGACGAGCTCCGCCCTGGTGCCGCGTGGCCCGTCCACCGGTCGCGGAGGCGGTCTCGCCCTGCCCGGCTATTCGTTCGGCCTGCCGCAGTTCGATCGATTGTTTGAAGGCGTTGAACGGATGATGTCGGACGCTGGAGAACGAATGCTGGCCGCCCAAGAAGCGTCCCAGCGGCCAGACTTCAACGGCCGGGTCTACAGCCATGCCTCGGTGTACGCCTACCGCAGCGATGGGTCTGGGGAGCCGCAGGTGTACCAGGTATGGCATTGGCTGGCTTGTACGGCTTTGATGTGCCGCCTCAGCCCCGATTCTTTGATTTGCCGCTCACCCCTTCCTTCCTCGACTCTTTGATGTGCCGCCTCACCCCTTCCTTCTCCGACTCTCTGATGTACCGCCTCACCCTTCCCTCTCCGACTCTTTGATGTGCAGCCTCAGCCCCGACTTTTTGATGTTGATTTTCATTCCAACCAAATTACATTATCGATCAAATTACCGCCGCAGGCCGTGTCCGAGTCTCGCGCCGGCCCTGGCGGAGTTCGTGAGACGCGCAAGGCCTTGAAGGACAGCCGCAGCCGGGAGGAGCGAATCGCCGTTGGGCACCACATCGGCGGCCGCGGGCACACGGTTGAGAGGCGGCGAAACACCGGCACGGGCCAGCAGCAGGAGGACCATCACTATGATGGCATTGACGAGAGTGAGTGTTTTTGCCTTCATGTATTCCTTCAATTTAGATTAAAGTAGCGCACAACAGATATAGACAGGAAAGGGATGAAGCGGCACATCAAAGAGTCGGGGAGGGAAGGGTTAGGTGGCACATGAAAGAGTCAAAGCTGAGGACACATCAAAGAGTCAGGGAGGGAAGGGTGAGGCGGCTCATCAAAGAGTCTGGTCTGAGGCAGCACATCAAAGAGTCGAGGAAGGAAGGGGTGAGCGGCATATCAAAGAGTCGGTGAGGGAAGGGTTAGGTGGCACATGAAAGAGTCAAAGCTGAGGACACATCAAAGAGTCAGGGAGGGAAGGGTGAGGTGGTACATCAAAGAGTCGGAGAGGGAAGGGTGAGGCGTTACATCAAAGAGTCGGAGAGGGAAGGGTGAGGAGGCTCATTAAAAAATGAGGGAGGGAAGCGTTAGTCGGAACATCAAAGAGTCAGGGAGGGAAGGGTGAGGCGGGACATCAAAGAGTATGGTCTGAGGCGGCACATCAAAGAGTCAGGGAGGGAAGGGTGAGGCGGCTCATCAAAGAGTCTGGTCTGAGGCAGCACATCAAAGAGTCGAGGAAGGAAGGGGTGAGCGGCATATCAAAGAATCGGGGCTGAGGCGGCACATCAAAGAGTCAGGGAGGGAAGTGTGAGGCGGGACATCAAAGAGTCAGGGAGGGAAGGGTTGAGGCGGCTCATCAAAGAGCCACTCCCCACATCCGCCTACTGAAATCCGCACCCGAATTCCCAAGGCGAGGGCCAGCAGTTTGACCGCGAATGGGACAGGCGTGCTGCTCGCATCGCCTTTAAAGGCGGCGCCGGCGGAGGCGGCCTCCGAGACGGTCGCTCTCGGCACCATCGGGCCATCACGGACGGCAGGCATTGAAAGTAACAAGACTGTGCGGCATCTGCTGAACCTGAGGTCCTCTGGATGGATAAAATACCCTCTGCCTGCTTAGTTTTAGCAGCAACACATTTAATATTAATATTAGTGCAATATTATTTATTAATAAATGAATAGTTGTCTTGCAGATCTTCGCTTCTTCGTCCATTTCCGTTTGGTCTTTATATCGATACGTCAGCCGAAACGCACCAGAAAGAACTGCTTTTATATATTTTTGGCCTCAACCGCAGTGCTTGCTTCTAGAGCATTCTTTGAATACGCTGGCGTTCTACTATGCTTTGCTATGAACGCAAATCAATAATACTTTCTACGCCTTTTCTGGCTTATTTTTGTTAGCCTGCTTCTTGTTTTGAATTGCTGATTTTCAAATGTGACGAGCAGTTTTTCATCAGCTTTGTTTATTTAATTGGGGTTTCATGATCCTTCAGTGAGTGCATCCCATACCCCCACTGATCCTTCAGTGAGTGCATCCCATACCCCCACTGATCCTTCAGTGAGTGCATCCCATACCCCCACTGATCCTTCAGTGAGTGCATCCCATACCCCCACTGATCCTTCAGTGAGAGCATCCCATACCCCACTGATCCTTCAGTGAGAGCATCCCATACCCCCACTGATCCTTCAGTGATTGCATCCAATACCCCTCACTGATCCTTCAGTGCATCCAATACCCCCACTGATCCTTCAGTGAGTGCATCCCATACCCCCCACTGATCCTTCAGTGAGTGCATCCCATACCCCCACTGATCCTTCAGTGAGTGCATCCCATACCCCCACTGATCCTTCAGTGAGTGCATCCCATACCCCCACTGATCCTTCAGTGAGTGCATCCCATACCCCCCACTGATCCTTCAGTGAGTGCATCCCATACCCCTCACTGATCCTTCAGTGCATCCAATCCCGCAATTTCGTTCGCAACTCCGCAGCGTACAGTTCTGCCTTTACCACGAATGAAGCCACTGATGCGCGCTTCTTATGGCTGTCCCTCCTCTCTCCTAGTAGAAGAAAAGCCTGCTGCCTGCCTGCCCTGGTCGATTTCGAATTTGCGTGGGTGGCTGGGCCGGAATGGGGAGCCGCTTCCTGCCCCTTTCCCGGGATGCTTTTAGGCATAATCCTCTGTTTCCCCGTCAGTTTTGGAAATCCTCTACCTCTCCGCCTTCAGTTCGGTAATGCCCCAAACGGTAGGGAGGTGCAGTCGCAGGCTTCAGCCAACTGCAAGCACCTGTTTCATTTTTATGATATGGTAATGTCAAATTTCTTTCCACCTCAACTTATGAGGCTGGGTTTTATTGCCGTCAGTATATAAACCACTTCTGTACATATAGGTGCACATGTAGCAGGTTAATAGTAAAATGCATATGTATGTCATATACTTTTTTGGACAAATAAGTTACCGTCTACTGGTAAGTATTTTAGTAGTGTGTGCAGCATGTTTTGGATTTTTTCAAGAAATTATGTTGATGGTTGTTGAATCGATGAACTCGATCCTTTATCTCTCTCAGTACTCTCTCTCCATCTCTCTCAGTACTCTCTCTCCATCTCTCTCAATACTCTCTCTCTCCATCTCTCTCAGTACTCTCTCTCCATCTCTCTCAGTACTCTCTCTCTCCATCTCTCTCAGTACTCTCTCTCCATCTCTCTCAGTACTCTCTCTCCATCTCTCTCAGTACTCTCTCCCCATCTCTCTCAGTACTCTCTCTCCATCTCTCTCAGTACTCTCTCTCCATCTCTCTCGGTACTCTCTCTCCATCTCTCTCAGTACTCTCTCCATCTCTCTCAGTACTCTCTCTCTCCATCTCTCTCAGTACTCTCTCTCCATCTCTCTCAGTACTCTCTCTCCATCTCTCTCAGTACTCTCTCCCCATCTCTCTCAGTACTCTCTCTCCATCTCTCTCAGTACTCTCTCTCCATCTCTCTCGGTACTCTCTCTCCATCTCTCTCAGTACTCTCTCCATCTCTCTCAGTACTCTCTCCATCTCTCTCAGTACTCTCTCTCTCTCCATCTCTCTCAGTACTCTCTCTCCATCTCTCTCAGTACTCTCTCTCCATCTCTCTCAGTACTCTCTCTCCATCTCTCTCAGTACTCTCTCTCCATCTCTCTCAGTACTCTCTCTCCATCTCTCTCAGTACTCTCTCTCCATCTCTCTCAGTACTCTCTCCCCATCTCTCTCAGTACTCTCTCTCCATCTCTCTCAGTACTCTCTCTCCATCTCTCTCGGTACTCCCTCTCCATCTCTCTCAGTACTCTCTCCATCTCTCTCAGTACTCTCTCTCTCTCCCTCTCTCTCAGTACTCTCTCTCTCTCCATCTCTCTCAGTACTCTCTCTCTCCATCTCTCTCAGTACTCTCTCTCCATCTCTCTCAGTACTCTCTCTCCATCTCTCTCAGTACTCTCTCTCTCCCCATCTCTTTCAGTACTCTCTCTCCATCTCTCTCAGTACTCTCTCTCCATCTCTCTCAGTACTCTCTCCCCATCTCTCTCAGTACTCTCTCTCCATCTCTCTCAGTACTCTCTCTCCATCTCTCTCAGTACTCTCTCTCCATCTCTCTCAGTACTCTCTCTCCATCTCTCTCGGTACTCCCTCTCCATCTCTCTCAGTACTCTCTCCATCTCTCTCAGTACTCTCTCTCCCTTTCTCTCTCAATACTCTCTCTCCATCTCTCTCAGTACTCTCTCTCCATCTCTCTCAGTACTCTCTCTCCATCTCTCTCGGTACTCCCTCTCCATCTCTCTCAGTACTCTCTCTCTATCTCTCTCAATACTCTCTCCATCTCTCTCAGTACTCTCTCCATCTCTCAACTCTCCCCATCTCTGTCTCCTCTCTCTCTCCCCCTCTCTCTCTCTTTCCATCTCTCCCTCTCTTTCAACTCTCTCTACCTCTATCCTCTCTTCACCTCTCCACATCCCCTCTCTATCTCCCTCTATCCATTTCTTTGTCTATCCCCATATCAATCCCCAATCTTTTACCTCCTTCTCCCATTTCCTTTTTACTCTTTTCTCTCTCTCTCTGGCTCCATCTCTCTCCTCAAGCATCCATGGCACAAACAAATAGTGTAGAAATGTCACATCGGAAAGACGCCCCCCCCCCAAGGGCGCAGTCGACCTTCTCTCCCTGCAGGAGAGAAAAGCGCCTGGCCAAATGCCCTGTTTCTGCCCATTCGCGTACGCAAGCTTCTGAGCAGCACTGGGCGCAGAGGCAGAGAGGTCAGTCAGCTGTACAGCTCTCCGGTACTGGAGCTGGGGTTGGCACCCTATAGGTTGGCAGCCTGTAAAAATGAATTGCAACTCTGGCGGCATGTCGCCTATAGGAGACTGCATGGCTGCATGTATTTAGACACTGTTTTTAAATCTTAGTATTCTGAAATAAAGATTAATTTTTCTCCTAAATCTGCCAACAAATATTATAGAAAACTTGTAATGGGATATTTATCCCCAACAGTGGAAAGTTACCTGCAGTCGGCAGGGCTGCACCTGGCCCTGTTTGTGGTGTGCTGCCTGGTGTGCTACTACTGGACCGAGATTTCCGCAGCACCTGGCCGCCTGCTGGAGTCGCTGCTGCAGCGGGGACTGCGCAAGACTGTGCTGGGGCCGCTGTACTTCTATCTGCACATGTTGCAGCATTTCGGCAGCGAGTGCCCGCACAACAGAGCTGAGCAGCCCGTCAATTCAAATTGACTGTTTTGGAGTCTCCCCAGTCTGCATGACTGTGTAATTGTGGCGACCGACTCACAAACATCCACAAAAATATTTTTCACAACTATACTGCCAAATTATAAAGCAATACTTTTAATTTATTTCGTTTCAATAATCATCAATATTATTTTGCTTGTATTTGGTCAGGTTCTGTTTACATTTTCCCATTCCCAGCTTTCATTTCTCTATCTGAGGTCTACAAACACTTCACTGCCGATCCTAACCCTAAATCAGAAACCGCAACCCTCCTGAAACTTTGTGCAGAAACTCTAAATATACATTGCGCTTATTCTACCTATATTGACTTTATCACCTGGTCACTCAACAGTAAAAATGCTGCAAACTATTTATGTTCGTAAACTATTTTAGAAACTGTCCATTCATTTATGAAAGAAAATTTGATGAATTTTGTAAAACGAGACTGTTTTGACGGGTCTAGCTTTCTCGGATCGAGCAGCGATATTTTGTCACACACTGAAAACTTAAAACAGACATAGCTGGATGTACTCCACTATGTACATGCTTGGGATGAAAGCGGGATAATGTGCTTCTCCCCTAACCAACCACACATGCAGTTGCTAAACGTGCAGTGCGGACAGGATTAGAAGAGAGAGAGAGGGAGAGGGAGAGACAGGGAACAGCGAGGAAGAACGGAGATTAAGGGCGTGCCAGGCCTCCCAGTTAAACGCTTGTGGAATCCATAAACTCTCCATGCAGCTACGGCCCCGGGGCACAAAGCGTGCCTCCCGCGCTGCCCCTGCCCGGCTATTCATTTTGGTTCCGCTTATCGCCCACCGCGTCCCCAATTTTAATCCATACCGCGTTGTCCCCCCCCCCCAAAAAATCAATAAAATAGAGGGGGAACTGCAAGCATTAGCGACCTGTTTTAATCTGGCTATTAACTGTACAGGTGAGTGTTTGTCTCCTTTTGTGACTTTTAGTAGTTTTAACACTTCGAAAATTATGAATAACTTAATCATTTGTAGGCTGAATTCCAATTATAACTACAATACATTAACTAGATAGGACTGTCCAGATATTCCACCACGAACTTTGGTCGAATTCAATTTCTTAGAAATTCTTGAAATTGGATAGAAGTGCATTTTATCACCCAGGTGAGTGGAAGCCATGACGTCTTCAGCCGCTGCGACCTCCGCTAAGCCCGAAGAAATTCTCGCAGCCGTTCGTTCGGACAATCCGGACAGATTGGCCGAGCTCCTGGACGTTGCTGATGCTGGTTCGACTCGTCTCAAACTTCTGAATGCAGCCGTTGAAGCCTCGGCCGCCGGTGCCGCTCGCCTCCTACTGGAGGACGAGCTCGAGCGGTGCCAGCAGTTGCCGGAGCCGCTGGTCTCCCTGGCGGTGCAGAGCCCCAGCCTGGCCACCTGGGCTCTCCTGGCCGCGGCCAGGGCCGGCCGGCTGGACGCTCTTGAGCAGCTGCTCAGCGCCGAGCTGCCCGAACAGGCTGATGCCTCGCTGTGGCGCCAGCTGTCCGGCTGTCTGGCCAAGCGCCACCCGGCCACGATGCTCGATGCCATCGCCGGCGGCCGGTGCCCGCGGCTGCTCGGCCGGCTGCTGCCGGAAGCCATCGAGGCGGACGACGCCGACCTGCCGCTGCTGTCCGCCGCTGAACGGCAGGCGTTGGAGGCGGACGCGTCCGAGTTGCTTCCAGCCCGACTCCGGCCGCTGCTGCTCCGAGTCGAGCCGACGCAATCGGACAGCCGGGCTCTGGCCAGAGCGGCCGTGGCTTCGGGCAGCGCGGAACTCGTCCGTCACCTGCTGCGCTTCGGGCAGCTCCGTCCGGAGCACCTGGTCGAGCACCGGCCGGACGAACTGGTGCCGTTCGGCCACCTGGAGCTGGCTGGCGAGATGCTGCTGCTGCCACGTCCAGACCTTCTGCACTGCTGCCTGGACCTCCGGGCCGCCTGTGAGAATCAGCTGAAGCGCCTCCCGCCAGCTGCCTCGCCGCTGCTGTCGCAGTCTCGTCATCAGGATGACAGCAGGCATCGCCAAGTTGTCGCCATGTCGCCCGAAAGTCTCTGTGAGCTGCGCGACTTCGCCGAGCTGGTCTGCCTGAACGCCGTGGACCAGATCTACGCCACCTGCCCGCCGTCCTGCCAGCCGCTCGTCCACCACCACCTGCTGCGGCCGCCACCGTCAGGAGTCGGCGCCTGCCTCGCCAAGAAGTCGCCGGAGAGCTTCTTTGCCACGCGCTGCTTCGTTGAGCTGGTTGACCGGCGCTGGCGCCGAGGCGCCTACCCCAGCTCGCCGGGGCGCCGGTGCTCGAACCTGGCCTCGCCCAGGGAGAAGTTCCTGCTGCACGCCGCCGCCCTGCTGGTCTTCATGGCTCTGCACGCCTTCTACATCATCCAGCTGGACTCGCGATGGCGGTGGACCGACTCCCTCATGGTTGTCTACTTCATCAGCTACAGCCTGCAGGAGCTGCACGAGCTGCTCAGGACTGGCAAACAGTACTTCAACATCTGGAACCTCATCGACCAGCTGCAGTTGCTGTTCCACCTGCTGGGTCTGGCCTTCAAGACCGCCTTGGTAGCCGGGGCAGCCGATGCAGGCCAGCTGCTGTACGTCTGCAGGCTCCTGCTAGGCGTATCGTTCATGTTCTGCGGCCTGAAATTTGTGCTGAAACTGCGCGCCTATCAAAAATTCGGCCCGTTCATCAACATGATGAAGGCGCTGTTCTGGGCGGATCTGCTGCCCTTCCTTGTTGCCATGTTTCTCTTTCTGGTGGTCTGCAGCGGGGTCTTCTTTCACGCTCTGCTGACGCCGGGAAATCAGGTGGGATGCCATTTTCTGACCAGTGGTGCGATGCTCTACTACAGAAATTTGGGTTGTATTACCGCAGACAGCGGAGTTTTCCACCATAGACAGTGGGATTTTACTACAGACAGTAGGGGTTTTACTAGACAGTGGAGGTATTACTGTGGATTGTGTGGTTTTGCCATAGACAGTGGGGTTTTACTGCAGATAGTGTGGTTTTTGCTAGAGACAGTAGGGTTTGACTACAGACAGTGGAGTTTGACTACAGACAGTGGAGTTTGACTACAGACAGTAGGGTTTGACTACAGACAGTGGGGTTTGACTACAGACAGTGGGGTTTGACTACAGACAGTGGGGTTTGACTACAGACAGTAGGGTTTATATTGTTTACAGTGTTTACAGTGGTTATAGTATCTGTGGTCGAGACTATCGAAATTAATCCATCGATTTTTTAGACTAAATTTGTACAAATTTAGGGCATTTAGGGCGTCGTGCGTACGAGCTGCAAGTTTGGTCTAAAAATCAATGAGAATTCTTTTTGAGTGTCGCTTCCTGAGCGCCCAACTTAAGGCGCCATTTTTGAGAGACTCAACGTTGTCTATGGCCCAAACTGATACATTTCTTGAAGAGGAGAAAGATAATCAGATAGAAACTCCAAGATGATAAGCCGCACCATGAAGAGAGCCGTAGAGATCACTGTTGCAGAAAATCCTCGAGTCATGAACGGACCCAGTCCACTGCACAGTTTACGTCAAGAAAGGTGTTTGTGGCAGCAAAAATGGCCTGGACGTTAATCGAATGGTTATAGTTTCTTTGGTTGACAAATTCGTCCGGAAATTACCCAATTGGTGGGCCCCTTGAATTCTCACATACATGTAGGTTGACAAATTTTGTGAAACCCCGTTGGGATGCGTGTCCAGTGGCTTCAGTCAATCACGGAATATGCGTTGTTGACGGAAGGTCTCCCTCAACTAAATCAATAGTTTCGTCTATGGTAGTCTGTGGCTTTGCCTTTCTGCCTTTCGTATGGTTTTGCCATAGACTGTAGCTCACATTCTCCTCCCCCGACCTTCCAGTTGTACACCGCCTCCGGCAGCGTGCTCCGGGTCAACCAGACCCAGCTCTACTGGGACATTTATCTTCGCCCGCTGCTCTTGGCCTTCGGCGAGCTGCGCTACGACAGCCTGGCTGGCTGTCTGGACGGCGAGGACAACTCGCAGGGCTGCCCGCACCCGAATGGCCTCCGGGCGTACACCGGCGGTCTCATGCACGTCTACCTGATCGTGGTGAACCTGCTGCTCATCAACCTACTCATCGCCAAGTTCAGTCTCACCGTGTCAGTCAAGGACGCCAATGGCTTTGTGACCTGGAGGCGCTATCGCTACCAGCTGCTGCTGGAGTTCGAGGTCATCAACACGCTGCCGCCGCCGGTCAACGTGCCGAGCATCCTGCTGGACTGGCTGCTCCGCTGCCTGGCCGCCCGGCCTGCCGCAGCTGCCGGCCGCTCCAATGCCACCGCCGACGAGGATGACGGCGTCGAACTGCGCGCCACCGCGGCTGGCGCTGACGGGCCCCGTTACCTTCAGGACGCGGCCGCCTCCGCCTTCAAGTTGGTGCAGGCGGTGGCGCTGCGGACTCCACAGCGTCGACGCGAGACGCTCAGACGCGAACGAGGCGCCGGAGTTTTCACCGACGAATGAATTTTGTGTGTTCCGTCTGAGCTACTCGTGTGCTGATTCTACTACTGATAGAAAAAGAGCAGTAGAGTAGTGCGAACAGGTGACACTTAAAGTAAAGAAGAAAATCAAGTAGAGAATTTCAAACCAAGTTTTCTGGCCACGGAACTGTAGATTTTCAATGGAATTCTATGGGACCATTAATTTCGAATTAATAATACTTATATTATTTATTTACATTAGAATGATATTAATTTATTAAAGTACAGCTTGACTTGACTTGACACAATATATAAACCCCAAAGATTTTTATTGCTTTCAATTTTATCGCTTAAATGTTTTAGCACTGCATAAGCCCGGCTCATCAGTTTTCTGCGACAATTTTAAAAACAAAATCAATTATTTATTTATTTAGTTATTTACAACATAATTATTTATGTTTATTCAACACAAATAATGAACACAAAATGATTTCTGCTAGTCACTATGTTATTCTGCAATGTTTTTAAACCAAACTTTCATATTAAACGGACGATTTTTATCGGATTTTGTTTAAATTATTTGTTTACCGCCTTGATTTTAATTCCCAAAGGAAGCAGTCATATATACTTGAGGTCTTTAGTTCGAGTTTTTCAGAGTGAAATTGTGAAGAGGCTCTGTAAAGATAAACAGATTTTTTAAATAATTTGTCCTTGCAGAAGCTTGTTAGGTTGTATATTTATAATTTAACATTTGATTGTTAATTACTTGTTACAGAATTTCGACAGAACCCATATCAAGCATACAAGAAGAAAATAATTTTACCTTTCCACTCTTCAAGTTAGTTTTAATTTTCGCAGTTGTTTTATTTACGAAACAAGTTATTTAAAACAAATAATTTCCCATACTCGAACGGCTTCATATTATATAAACAAAAACTAGAGTTAGTATTTCAAAGTTAAGCAGTTTTTCAATCAGTTTAGCGTCTTTTTTCTATAACATTCTCGGCACCGTCTGCTAAAAGTATAGAGATAAGCAGACGCCAGCAGTTTTTTAGGTGTCTGAAGAAGCGGTCGGGGTTCGCTCCTGCACGGTGTACTTGGCTGTGTATTCTGAGTACTCGGGGTACTTTTCCTCGTCACGCCGAGTGGCAGCCAGACTGCGTGACTCGCTGGAGATCTGCTCGTACTCGGCCAGGGTTTTGGGCCGAATGTTCTGCAGAATTCGCTGCTCATTGAGCCGGTGGCTGGATGCGAACCAGGTGTTCGACTCTGCGAGTTCAAGTAAGCGTTTATCCAGTCTGTTTCGGCTTTCATTATGCCACTTAGGCTAAGAATACATTTATCTAACCATCAGACAGGATGCTACTCTACTAGCCTGTACTTTTATCAACTCAAACAGGAGGGGGTACCAGTCTACCAGAATTTAATTTTGGGATTCCACTCGAACAGGAGAGGCGCCAGTCTGCCAGAATGTACTTTTGGGGTGCCACTCTACCAGTTTGTGCTTTTATCAACTCGAACAGTTAATATCTCCAGAGCAAATCAAGCAACTAACGTGGATTCCTCTGAGCATAGTAGCCATCGCCCGGCCGGCCATACTTGAAGGTGATCTCGCCTGGCAAGTTG
Organism: Macrostomum lignano; assembly: GCA_002269645.1. Classification (NCBI taxonomy): domain Eukaryota; kingdom Metazoa; phylum Platyhelminthes; family Macrostomidae; genus Macrostomum; species Macrostomum lignano. Next base: position 98,350 of record NIVC01001579.1, on the reverse strand, counting down.
GTCGGCGGCCGGTGGTAGGTGTCCACCGGCAGGAAGGCCACGGGAGATTCGCCGTCAAAGTGGCCGAGGGTCTTCTCGCCTAAAATCAACAGATTCATTTTTATTTAATTCTACAGAATCAAAAGTAAAAAAACATTATTGTATGTGAAAAAGCGGCCGAAATCCAATTTAAATTTGCCCCATGAAAAGACAAAACTTTACTGACAATTAAATATGTTTATTAATGAGTGCATCTTCAGCAATGTTCTGGTTAAAACTCAATGTGGCCTAGGTCAAGTTTTCTCTATCTAAAAATTATAATGCATTTCTAAGAAAAACTTATTTCCGTCTGATAATTAAAACAATTTACTTAAATTCAATTTTACTTATGAGATTTACAATGTTACTTATTTGCAACTAGCCGATTTCTAGCCAATGCTCTCGGTTTTGGTGCGATAAATAAGTTGAGTTTAGATTAACAAATTATAAAGTAATAATTCCGGATTGACGATCACTGCTATATAATTACCGGCGCGATTCGGTCCCCAGGAGAAATATGCTCCCGGCCTCGAGGCGCTGTGATCCGGCGGCAGCTCCCGGTCCAGCCGATCGCCGATGTAGCAGTGCGGATTCGATGGCGTCGGCTGGTCTCTGAACAGGTGCTGCGACATCGAATCGGCGTACCTGTCTATGTAGTACCGGCCGCCCTCCCGGGGATCCGGGATGCAGCCGGGCTCTCGCGGCTCCTCCTTGGACTCGTGAAAAAATGCGTGCGGATTCTGGGAAAAGAATGATTGGAGGGGATTTAAGTGAATCCAAAAAGGAAACAGATGTCATTTTGTTTTTCTTTAATTGGTTCATTTAATTTCTTTGGAATTTTCCAGAACAATTTTGCATTGAGTTCACAGGTTTTTTAAAATATCATTTTTTAGGATTCAATTTCAAACTTTTTTGTGAAAGTGTGATCTCTTAAAAGGCAATTAAATTTTTTTAAATATCTATCTATCTATTTAAATTATTGTATCTTTGTACTTTGGATTTTTTATAAGTTGCGCAATGTTTTTGATTTTCGAGCAAAAAACCTTATTAACAGTAAAAAAACAGCAATGAAATAATTTCAATTCGTTGTTAATTCACTTAATTCGTTTAATAATTTCAGTTCAGCATAAGTCCATGAGGAGTTTTTAAAAAAATTAAAATCCTAATCTTTTATTGTATTTTGTGAAATTTAGTGAATGTTGTATTTCATTTGATATTTAAAAAAACAGTTTCAACTTTAAAAGTTATTTGATCCAAAATATCTTTTTCGCTCACCTTTTTGATAGACTTTTCCTGCTCACTTGTCATGTTGGAGTATGGGACATTTGGCGTTTTTGGCAGACCAGTATAAGGATCAGTAGACTCATCGCAGCTGTATTCCAGATTTTTGGTGCGTTTAAGCTCTACGTTAGAAGCCATGACTAAAAATAAATCTAATCAGTAAAATTTGGGAAATTTTATGTATTTTAACTGTTGGTAAGACGTAGGAGCCTTACAATTGCAATATCAGAACCCAGGATTGAATCACAATTGAATTTTTCGATGCAAGCAAGAGGTTCTCTTGGTGCTCTAAATAAAACGCGCTGTGTGATAAAGTCTCTAATACTAAAAATGATTTTTAAAATTTTTTGTCGAAAATTAGCTTTTATATTTTATGAATTCTGTTTTAAAGTGATAATAAATATTACTTTGTTTTAGCCAGCAGACTTTTAAAAACCGTCAGCAAACGGCATATTTTCTATAATTCGTAAGGTTAAGTGTGACGAATAAGGCGAATAAGACGGTTTTGTGTAGCGGTTAATTTAGATAGTTCACGATTAGTTAGCAGATCGGCAAGCCGCTTCCACCCTTAGACTTTTACTATCGCTACTTAAAATTGCTGGATCAGTTAATTAACTAATTAATTGGTGGGCCAAGGTAGACGGCGGAAGAGTTGGTGTAAGGAGACCAGATAGCGTCACAGCTAAGGGTTAGCGAGCCTAGGTCGAGAAGCGAAGCAAGGGGGAAGGGCGAGAGCGGCTGCTGACTGTAGTGTAAGCATATATTTAAAGGTAAACAGATAACAACAACACCCTTACCCTACTCTCCTTGCATGGATAAATCATGGATGAAGCATCCATGATGCCATGTATGGATCATACCTGAACATGTATGGAGCCATACCTGATCATACATGGTTCCACGTAAACTTCATCCATGGTTACTTTCCATCCATGTACATTGATGTATGATTTTAAATATAATTTTCCTTACTACACTACTGTTAGTAGAACGCAATGTTTGCGTAGGTTCATTTTAAAGCTGAAATTTTCTAAACAAATTCGGCAGCATCTTTAGTGCTGCTGAGAAATATGTTTCCATTCCCTTATAAATCACTTTCAAAACAAAAAAGTATCAGAACAAATACTTATGCAATTAAATGTAGAAGTAATTGAAAACTCGTATGATGACCATTTCGAGACTTATATTATTAATGATAATTAGGCATAATTCATTTCAAAGTACTGTAAGAAAAAATAAGACAGCTCAGTCTCAGAGAGCTTTAAAATACAGAATGGACAGAATTTGACGCATTTCAAGGTACTGTAAGAAAAAATAAGACAGCTCAGAGAGCTTTAAAATACAGAATAGACAGAATTTGACGCATTTCAAGGTACTGTAAGAAAAAATAAAACAGCTCAGAGAGCTTTAAAATACAGAATAGACAGAATTTGACGCATTTCAAGGTACTGTAAGAAAAAATAAAACAGCTCAGAGAGCTTTAAAATACAGAATAGACAGAATTTGACGCATTTCAAGGTACTGTAAGAAAAAATAAAACAGCTCAGAGAGCTTTAAAATACAGAATAGACAGAATTTGACGCATTTCAAGGTACTGTAAGAAAAATAAAACAGCTCAGAGAGCTTTAAGATACAGAATAGACAGAATTTGACGCATTTCAAGGTACTGTAAGAAAAAATAAAACAGCTCAGAGAGCTTTAAGATACAGAATAGACAGAATTTGACGCATTTCAAGGTACTGTAAGAAAAAATAAAACAGTAAATTTTACTGAACAGTCAATAAATAGAATTAGCCGAATTCGGTACGCATTAAGGGCAAGGGCCGACTAATCCTTTACGAAACGAAGTTAATGCTGCATTAGTCAATTATTTGCGCACAGAAACTTGGAGATTTTGAATATGGAGAGATCGGACAAAGAGAGGTAACGGTGGGAGTCTGAGAGGGAGGAAGTTGGGCATCTGGAAAGTTATTCTGATTCCCTGATGGTTTTATCTTGGTCATGGAGCATAATTTTATTTTCTGCCAGACTTTGCAGCATTAATAATAAAATAATCGGATCTAAGGTACGGACACATACTCGTACCTTTTTAATCATGTTCAAACTCTTTGAACAATGGCACAGCGCAATAACAGTCTTTGCTGAACGATTCTACTGGAACAGCGATGCAGGGTCGATCGACCTCTGAAAAATTAACTATACGTTCGCGTCTGGCCGATCTGGGCGCATTAGACAGGGATATCAATACAAAATTGAATGTCGAAGACTTTTTGAACATGGATTCCAGCAATGCTTTCCAATTAAGTAAATCGATGGGGAAAGTTGCTGCTGGTACTCGTAAAACAAAATCAAACAGCGAACCAATGGGATCCAAAATTTGCACTCGAATAGTATTAGGCTCGAGGAACTCTGCAATAGTGCAGATTTCGCCGGACTTCAATTGGCAAAGATGGTTAGAATTTTTCGACGCACAAGCTGAGCTTGTCGAGAAAAAATGTCCATTAAAATAAGCAAGTGAGTTTCGAAGAATACCATGTGGCCTGGATGGCTCTAAAGATATAGAGTTAACTGCATCCACTACAATAGAGTCCTTAACACAAGAAAAGTAGTGATGTAGCAACTTTTGAAACAAAAACTTGCGAACAAGCTGTGGGCCAAATGACACAGTTCCGCATAAGAACTTTTTGAACATGCCAATGGAGCTCTCAAATGCGAACATAGAATAATTAAATACAGGTCCGTACAATTCGTACTGTTCAGCCATATGCAAAAGCAGGTGGAAATTAAGGCGGAGTACTTTCGGTCCGAATATTTGCTGAGCATTGGAGATAAAAGCTTTGCATAGCTTTTCGATATCAGTCTTATTTGATTGGGGGCTATACAACATGTGATAAATAAGAACTAAATTAGTTAACAGCAGTTTCAATGGAAAATGCGAAATTCTCTGCAAAAACGTAGGAAGAAGAAAGTATAGCGCAAAGTTTTTAAAATGCTTTGCTTTCCAATCTGAAAAGCCTTTAAAATTTGTGTTGATTGTGATGCTAGAAGGAGTTATAGATTGACGAATACAATTAGATATGAAATCCATGCAATTAGCTGAGCAAAAATACAACTCGCGCCTGTTTGCAGGTAATGACAGCTCTTCTAGTAGATACTTGGTGTGGCCTTCGAAAAAGCAGTGTAAACTGTCAATAGGATTGCAGCTGGGAAACGGAACATAGTCTAACAAGCAACTGCGCATCTTTACGCCAAAAACAGGCCGATTTCGAATTTGTGCGAGCCGACAGTGTTCAAGATGGGAAGATGGGTTTCTCAAAGGAAACAAGTAGCCTTCACCATAGCGGAAGATCCAGTTTTTACCTTTCTCGGATACTTTAAAGCTCTCACCTGGGTGCAAGCACCTAGGACAGCTAAACGCACCATTGTACTGGTGAATGCAGAAGAGCTTAGCAAGAGCGGGCAAGTCACAAACAAAGAGTGTGTAATGGACATGAACGGTGTATTCCGAGAATATAAACTGTTTTGGCAAATTGTTCATAATTTCAGACAGAAAAGACTGGAAATGCGGGACTGCCTTCGATGAAACAAGAGCAATTAGAATTAAATTTGCAAAGCGTTGACGGATGTAAACAGGAAGGTTTAGAAGTTGAGCCTGAAATGGCCAAAAGCTACTCTGAACAGATTCAAAAAAATTGGCGCCATCAGCTGAGATTAGAAGATGCAAGTGAAGCGACTTGCCAGAAGATAGGCTTAAGCCTTGTTCTTTAACTATTTTGGAATTCAAAACGTCTGTGTTTTTATCCTTTTGCAATTCTTGCTCATACTGCAGAATAGTTGAAGTGTGGCTGCTTAAGATAGTCCGCAGCTGTGGAACAATATTGAGCTGTGTCACAGCAACCTTTGACTTTGGGGAATGAACCTGACACTGGCTTTTGCATTCTGGGCAAAAGCCAAATTCAGACACGTCACTATCATCAAGAGGGCAAGTATCTTGAATCAATGATTTGAGCAACTTGACGCTATTTGGAAGAGCTAGAGAATCTCTACTAAAAATAGAAAGTAGCTTCAGGAGTCTATCAAGAGCAGCCTCTGAAACTCCGGAAGTAATTGCCCACTGAAAAATCAGAGCCGCCTGCACACTGGGATCTGAGATGGAAGCCAAATTCGCTAAGCTATCTGAACTCTCCTCAAGCACAGGCACAGCATTGTTTTCACCAATAAAAGTTTCCACAGCGTCAGGACAGCTGTGCGAGTGCGTTACACCGGCTTCGCTTGAAATTGAACTCCTATTACTTGTAGAAAAACTATTTGAGGGAGAAGAAATCGCCTGACAAGAGTAGGCTGAGTAATTAGTAGAAAGAGAGTGCTCAGATTCTGATTTACTAGACATAAAAATAGCAATTCAAATATTCAAAAGTTACTAGAATTTTTTCCGCAATTCACGGTCCCATTCGCCTTGAGCGGGAAATGGAATCCCCTGACTCGGGTCCAGAAGCAGCAGTTGAAGTTCGCTTTCTCGCCCGTGTCTCCTCCCTGGCCAGCTGATTGAGATGGTCTCGTACAGACTTCCAGATTTCGTGGAAGTCGTAGCCAGATGTTCGATAGCACAATTGAAGCAAACCTGAAAATTCACGAGTATAGTAAAATATTTTTACAATAGACATTGTGTACTGTGTTTATAGTAGAAATAGGCTAAATTTAAAAGGAAGTTGATTTATGATGCTAATCATTAAATAGGTCAATGGGATGTATTGAACTTTAGAACTATTTTTCCTCAATTTCTTTTATCTCAGACCTAAATGTGTTTTTTTAGAAAATATCCCAAGTATTGGATTCAGATCATTTAGCATTAATTAGCCTAAATTGCTTTATAATAAAAAAATTGCACAAAACTGTGAAAAAATTATATATATATATTTACGTTGAAACTCTGTCACATGCTCAGATGGAGCAGGCCTTCGGGAACTGCGAGCACCACAGGATGAATCGATTATATGCTCAAGCAAGTAGCCTTCGCCAAATCGCAGCTTGATATACCTTCGGAGGAACACCTTAGGATCGTTGCAAAGAATTGAAGACAGCTCAGCTAGGGAACCATCAATGCACCTAAATTCCTAAAAAATGTTATTATATAGTAGAACTTTTATACTACAGACGTGATGCTGCTGATGCTAAGAAAAAACTGACATACCTCATTTTGGTATTCTTTAATTGTTAGCATTCCACCAAAGTTGTCATCCTTTTTTAAAAGTCGGCATATCCTTGCAGCAAGACGCTTCTCAAGAGAAAGCAACTCGGATTGAATGAACAGTTTTAGATCTAGAGTAAGATATATGCTCATATATAAAAATATGGTGATTTTGATTTTTAATAATGTGATTGTATCATATTAAAAAAATAAAATTATACCTTTCATTGTTGCATCCGATTCACTGTTTACTATCTGTACCCCTCGGAGGGGTTGCACTTCTTGAATTGCACCTAGTGATAAAAAAGGCTTATTGCTACAAAAATATTGACTCATTTGGTATTTGGTTTTCAATTAGGTGTAATAGAATATACAAACTTGATTCCAAGAGGCCTGTGGCACGAGCTTGCTCATTTTCAACCAAAGATGCCTCTCTCTCAAATGCAGAAATGGCTTTTTCTAAAAAATAATAATTAATCAAATAATACAACAAAAAAAACAAATTGCAAACAATTAATAGTTCATATATATTGCAGTTTTACCCATTGATTGAGTAGCTGGTATCGCCAAATTTGGTTCGCCACTTTCACTATCCACTTCATAAAGCTCGTCAAGTAGTCCATGCTGATGACAACTAGAACTTGAAGCAACCTGCTTTGAACTAGATGACCTTATTGTCCTTACATTTGCAATGCCAGCTTGGGGATCTTTCATTGCAAAAAGCTCAATAGCTTGGCTAATCAATGAATCAGTATTTTCAGCCTCACTAACCAAGTTGGAAAGTTGGTTCATAGTTGAAGCCATTTGCCTTTCACTACCTTTTGCCACAAGTGTAGCAGAAAATAGTTTGCCATACATGCGTAAAAAGACTTTAGTCCCCTAAAATATAATTTAATAAAGTAATATTACATTTGTAGTTGGAATAATTTGTTTTAGAAACCATGTACTCAATAACAAAATATTATGCATATAAATCCAACTTAAAATCTTACTTGTGCAAGTTCCAACTTTTCATCATTAGTTATTGTACTTGGCCAATAGGGAGACCCAAATGCAATGGTCACATATTGCTCATCATGGCCAACATTGTGAAGAATAAAGCAGAAAAACAATGCTGAATTGTCATTTCCAAATTTAGAAGTACTTTTTGTCTGCTTTCGAAGAGGCCTAGAATTAGATGCACTTAATCCAATATCATCCATAACAATTTGTTCTGAAAAAGTTTCACAAGGAGATAAGGTTTGAAGAATCAATCAAGAGGCCAATGACAAACCAATTAGAATTGTATATAAAAAAATTTAATGTAGGGACCCTAGGCCCCTATGATTTTAAATAAAAATTATAATATAAGGCCTAGGCCCTATATATAGGCCTATAATTATAAAGTTGTGCCATTGTGGATTTTCTGATACAAAGTAGACAATATTAGGCCTAATTGGGCCTAGTCTAGTCTAGTTTTGATTATAGACTGTATATTAGATACAAAGGACATGAAAGGTCTCGAAATTAAGTACCAATTACCATAATATACTATTATTTTTTATTATTTTGAAACTGTCAGCCTACCATGTGATTTTTATCATTAGGCTATGGCCTAGGTCTAGGATGCCACTTTAGACTAGGCCTTTGGCTTTGGTTAGGCCAACCTATCATTATAAAAATGCAGCAAAATATCATTCAAAAATATACATCTAACCCCTATAGGTTATCTTTGCATCCCAAATATAATATATAATAGGGTTTCTATTTTCTAATATATCTACAAATACAATTTTCACTGAAGGAGTGAAGATCAAAATTAGCATGTCAAAAAACCTTACAAGCCACCGAATTTTAAAACTAGCTACCAAAAGTGGAACTGGAAGTATATAGCTAAGAAAAAACATAAACATAAACATAGCACATAGTGACACATAATGAAATGATGACAACATGCAAGAGTGACAGAGTCCTCTTAGAAAGGAAAAATAGGCCTAGTAATTTATGTTTATGGGAAGTTAAGTCCGTAATTAACTAAACCGAAACAAAATGGCCAACAAAATTGCTGGTAATATATTCAAAGCAATTTGTAGGTGAAGATTTTAACAAATTTATTAAACTATTTTTTGTATTTACAATTTCGCTTTTATTAAATATATTTAAAACTTTATTAGATATACATAAAATAGCCTGAAATTTTTTATAAGCTTAGTTATTTATTTTCCCGTATGAACTCCCTGACATGGATGATTTTACCATGGAAAGTTTTAAAAATCCATGCATGAAAATACCATGAACATGCATGATTTATCAATGGATCATGGATCATAGATGATTTATCCATGATAAGAGAGTAGGGTAATCCAAAACCCAGACAAACAACCCCCACGCGGCGCGCAATGTACATGTACAAATTAATCGATAAAATATATCGTGCAAGAATAACATACGTCAGTACATGTACATAGTTAGAACTACTTTACGAGAAATAATAACGATGTGAAAGAAATAAAAATAATAGAATAAATACATACGAGGCTACAAAAACAAAGCAATTAACAGTAAAAATGGCGCGATAATAATACGTACGAATATTGTTAAAATAAATGAAAGAATACAGTAGTAGTACCGTACGCATATGAAAATAAAGAAATACGATACACGCTTCTACGAATCACACTGTCACATAAGCATTAAAGAAGAGAAAAAAGATATCGTTAATCTTTAATTAAGAAACGTTTCATTGGGCAAGCAAAGGTAAATGTCTGGTTCATAACGTCAGTTATCAGAGTACATGTACAAAAGCTCTTATGGACAGAACTTAGTAGGCTATATAGTAGCCTATACAAGCTAGTACTTATCAACCATGTACTGTTTATTAATAGCTTGTGCTATTATTTATAAAGTAATATCTCGTTGTGCATTTCCTTATTTTCTTACTTAAAATGGTTAATTAGTTAATACGAGTATCGTGCATAAAATGACAAATTGCCCAGGACCAGGTTGGGAAAGAAATGATTGAATCAAATAATAACAATAATTGCATTCGGTCAACGAACGAACAGAATCTAAAAAGCTCGGCTTGACGTAGGTTGAAGTCTGACTGAGACGGACTCCGACTCCCGTCAGCTGGGAGCGTTCACTAGATCCGACAGTTGGCAGGCACGTACGTTTTCTCGACGGTCTCTCAGAGAGCAGACTTCTTAATTAAGCTGCTTCGAGTCGGGCGCTGGCAGCAGCACCCATACTGATCCAGCATTCCAGCGTCAAGAGTACGAGCTGTGTGGGTTACTCAGCGGTGGAAATCAATCCCGAGCTTCTACATGCATACACTGAAGACACTGAAGCTAGCCATTAATATCTTGGCTCTATTCGCTCATTAAAAACTATAATTTGACACTGCCGCAAATCAAGGGGAGAGTATATACAGTAGACCGCTTCCGGTTGACCCTGAGCAGGAACATGGATGTACGAGCAGGAACAAGCTCATACAAGGTGTACAGTGACTCTGATTTTCTCAATAGCAGCTCCGATTGCTGCCTGTACAGAATCCAGATTCATTGCTTTTTGATAATTTTTAACTACCGTAACGTCTTCATTGCATAATGAGATCGGAACTGGTTTTATAATCGTTAAAAAAGTATTCGGATTTGAAATGAGAAAAACTTTGCATTTTAAACTTAATTTTGGCTCGAGTTGCTTGTCGCAGTTTAGAAATATTTGGTGAGATTTGACAAGATTTATTGTGATTTCGAGAGATTAGGTAAGATTCTGGTGAGATTTAATAAGATATAATGAGTTTCAGTGAGATTTGACGAAATTCGATCGGAGATATTTGGTGAAATTTAGAGAGATTTCAGTGGCGCAACCAGGGGGGGGGGCTGGGGGGGAGCAGTCGCCCCCCCCTTTAGGTGGAGACCAGAAAAAAATCAAAGGGGGGACCAGCGAATTTTTGCCAAAATACAGAGCCGCACCCCCTCCGCCCCTTGAGTCTTTACCCTCCAGAATCCGCCCCCTTAACAAATTTCTGGTTTCGCTATTGAGAGAATTACTGAGATTATAAGATTTGATGAGATTTAATAACATTTTAAAATATTTGGTGAGATTTGGTGAGATTTAGTGAGATTTGGTGAGATTTAATAAGATTTAGTGAAATTTGGTGAGATCTGGTGTGAGATTTGGTAAGATTAAATTAGATTTGGAGATTTTTTAATAGTTACTAGTTAAATAATGTTCGATACCTTTTCTTTGCATTTTCTTATTGCAACTATTGTATCATTTTTATTGAACTAATTGGTAGCAGCTTCACATTTGCGCGCCGATTCAAACCGGCTGGAACTGAACTTATTCAGATTCTGTGTCAGACCTTCTGGGCCCGCAGAAATGCTGAAGCTCTGGCAGGTTTTGGCGGACCGCCCCCCCCCCCCTGACAGGGCAATTCGCGGCAAACACAGCAGTCAAGACTGTCAAATTTATCGATCGCGTGTCTCCCTCCTTCAAAAGCTTTTTTTCAACAAAAAGAATTCCGACACCCCTCTCAGGCTGCTTCACTCCAGCTCAGCTGGCCCCTGTTTTGAAGTGATCGCAACTTACTGGATGCAATGCTGCTCTGCAAGTGAGAAGACTGACTGCATAGTCGAGTCGAGTGTTTCGATACGCTAGACCGGTTGGGTGGCGGTTTTGCGCGAGGACCATTGTAATTTTCTCGCCCACACACCTTTCCCGACCCTCCCAGCGCAAGCCCTCCACGGATCGCAGATGGTATTCGGGACGGAGAGGTAGAGTGGTAGCGGCAGGGGGAGATGCGAGGGGCAGCAGACGGTAGGCGGCCGAGGAGCGCCCCTCCCCGCCAGCAGTGCCGAATGGCGTCTCCTGAACGGCGGCGAGAGGTGGCGGAAGCGCAGCGTGCTCAATAGACTTTATAACGACGCCAGATCGTTCAAAGCGGCGGAAAAAAGTGGAGAAGTAAGGAAATAAAGTCATTGCTGATAACCGGAGACCAACTCGCTTCATCTCCAACGATGCGTCCGTTCCTGCTGCTGACGGCTCTTCTGGTGGCCTGCGTTCAGGCCTCGATGGCTAAGAGTAAGTTTTCTAATTAATAGAATTACGACTGCTTCAGGAAATTTAACCAGCCTGCTGTACCGTCCATCACGCTTTTCCACTGTGTCTTCGTTGCAGAAATGTGCCCAAATGCTGTGATCTTCAATTCGTACAACTTCCCAACTTACTACCTGACCCAGAGGGGCAACGGCGAGATGGGCATCGCCATTGGCAACGGGACCAGGTTTGTTGAGCGGGACGCTCTTGATGGAACAAAGGACGGCATTTCGCTGGAGTCGCTGTCTCAGCCGGGCTACTTCCTGTGCAACGTCGACAACATCATCAAGTTGGTGAAAACCGACAAGAGCGCGCTGTTCAACCGGGAGGCCTCGTTCCTGCTTGAGAAGGCTGGGGAAGGCTACTATCGATTCAAGAGTACGACGCACTCCAAGCATTACCTGAGACATCAGTCAATGAAGCTGAAGCTCATGAGCTGGACAGATACCAACCTGTTCAAGGCTGATTCATCGTTCGGAGTTGTCTGCGCAAGCGGTAAGTCGCTTGTTTCTTGTATGCCTCCCAGGGACAGAAAGTTTTCGTTGGTTTTTTTCTGGATAGAAAACTACAAAGACTTGAATTTGTTACAGACAAACTGTTCAAGCTGGACGTTTGCGACGGCGAGTTCCATCTGATCTCGAAGAATTATCCCAAATACTCCGTCAAGGCCGGTATCGACGTGATCTCCACCATCAGCACCACCAACGGCACCAGACTGAAGTTCGTCACGCCTGCTCTGAACGGCAATCCTCGAGCCGTGTCCATCGAGTCAGCTGAGAAGCCTGGCCACTTCCTCAACACGGTTGCCGACCACTTCGTCATGATGACAAAGTTCGAAAACACGGCAGAGTTCAGGAACGCCTCCACCTTTAAGGTAGTCATCATGAGCAACGGATACGTGCGACTGCAATCCCTGAGGAACCCTCGCCACTACATCCGGCACAGCGAGTTCAAGCTGCGGCTGGAACGCTGGGCCGAGACCAAGCTGTACGACCAGGACTCGTCGTGGAAGATCGACTGTGCCCGTAAGGCTTCTAGACGTATCATCTGTCACTAACCAATTAACCATGCATAGCACGAGCGCAATGGGAGCTAACTCACTTTTTATCTGAGCCCAACGACAGTGTACTCGATGTAATAATGAAAGCTAACTCTTCGGTTTTCTTGCGTAAAGCAAACTGACTTGATTAATTCTCATCCACACCGCATCAAATAAAGCCCGATCTAATTTTGACATCAATTAGTAGCTCATTTTCATATTATCTCACATTTGAAACTTCTACTTTGCCAGTACTTCTCTCTTCGACCTCTCCCTCCGTCGCTCTCTCAGTCTTTCTCTTTGTCTCTTTGTCTCTCTCTCGTCTCTTTCTATCTCTCCGTCTCTCCGTCTCTCTCTGCATCTCTCTCCGTCCTTCTTTGTCCCTGCGTCTCTCCCTGGCTCTCAATGTGTCTCTTATTCTCTGACTTCTTACTCACTCAGTCTACCCTACTCTATGTACATGTAGCTCAGTTACAGTCTTGTGTCACTGTCACACAGTCACCACAGAATCTATATACTCGTATGTTGACATCTTCTCAAACCCGCCTTTTTGACTTACAAACATGCACTACTAACACTGTGCCTCAACCCACCTAACGCAGTCATTCCCTGCGAGACCAAAGCTTTCGTGTACAACCCCGCCTACGAGAACGCGCGCGGTCCTCACTGCGAGTTCGGTAAGACCGAGTGGTGTTTTGTTGCCATGAAAACTGCAAACTGCTCAAATTTGCTAAATTATTGTTGCCAAGAGGAGGCAAGTCGTCTTATACATCTGACCACCCCGCAGCCCCGCCCAAGTGGTGGCAGATTAGCCCATTCTGCAAGGACCTCCCGGCCAACCGGCCCTCGCCCATCAACATCGAGATGGGACTCTGCAAGAACAAGTCGGCCAAGGTGAAGAAAATCGTACTGGGCAAGGGCTGGCACGATGAGAGAAAGTTCATTGTGAAGAACAACGGACACTCCAGTGAGTTGATGCTCTGTAGGAAGGCAGGGCACTACCTTAAAAAGCACATTAGCTGCTGAGGTCAGAACACACCTGCAAAATCTGAGAAGACATTTGTACCATAGGACATCAGAGTGCTGTTAGAGTCTATAAGGCACCTATTAGAGCTAAGAAATCACATGCTACAGCTTAGAAATCACATGCTACAGCTTAGAAATCACATGCTACAGCTTAGAAATCACATGCTACAGCTTAGAAATCACATGCTACAGCTTAGAAATCACATGCCAGAGCCAGTGCTACTCGCCACTAACCAAAAAGAGCCAATTAGAACTCATGAAGAACATTCAACATCCTGAGAATCACCTGTCCGATCCTTAGCCTGTGCATCCTCTCCTCTCCAGTCCAAGCTGACGCGGTGAACAGCGCCGACCTGACGGTGACCGGAGGCCACCTCAACGGCACCTACAACTGCTTCCAGTTCCACTTCCACTGGGGCAGCGCCGCCAACGTCGAGAAGGGCATCGGCAGCGAGCACCGGCTGTTTGACGCCACCGGCAAGGCGCTCCCGACGCCCATGGAGGTGCACATCGTGTGCAAGAGGCAGGAGCTGAGCATGTCGAAGGCCATCAACACCACCGACGCCATCACTGTGCTGGGCGGCTTCATCCACCAGATGAACGTGAGTACTTGAAGTCTGCGTGTGGGAGACAGCGTTTCCGCCCCCAGTCAGCTGCGTTTCCGCCCCCAGTCAGCTGCATTTCCGCCCCCAGTCAGCTGCGTTTTCCGCCCCCCAGTCAGCTGCGTTTCCGCCCCCAGTCAGCTGCATTTCCGCCCCCAGTCAGCTGCGTTTCCGTCCCCTCAGTCAGGTTGGCCCTTCGCCCCTTCATCACGCTGCAGTCTCGCACTGACTGACACAAACCTCAATCAATTTCAGCCTAAAGACCACGACGGCTGGGCCGGTCACGTGATCGCGCAGGTGCTATCCAACATGACAGAACTTTTCAAACCCGTGGGACACGGAGCTGTTGTGTCAGCCAAGGGTATGTTTACCAGTAAATGACTATTATACTTTTTTATAATCAGTGGTAGCCAGAAAACACACTACATGTATTGACTTCCTCAGGTAGCTGTATCAACTTTATGAAAATCTGCTTTTCCTCCTACGTAAAAGCTTGTTAGGAGGGCAGGAGCAACCTGCGTTTTAACTTGTAGTTCACGTAGATACCTGACTACCTGCATCTACTTGAAAAAATCATGTTTTGATACATTAGATTAATCAGAAACCAATACATGACCCAACTGAGCACTCCATTACCCAGTTGAGCACTCCAATATTCAGTTGAGCACTCCAAGATTCAGTTGAGCTCTCCAAGATTCAGTTGAGCTCTCCAAGACCCAGTTGAGCACTTCAAGACCCAGTTGAGCTCTCCAAGATTCAGTTGAGCACTTCAAGACCCAGTTGAGCACTTCAAGACCCAGTTGAGCACTCCAAGATTCAGTTGAGCACTCCAATACCCAGTTGAGCACTCCATTACCCACTTGAACACTTCAAGACTCAGTTGAGCACTCCAAGACCCAATTGAGCACTCCAAGAACCAGTTGAGCACTATGACCTAGTTGAGCACTCCCAGACCCAGTTGAGCACTCCCAGACCCAGTTGAGCACTCCCAGACCCAGTTGAGCACTCCATTACCCACTTGAGCACTCCAAGATTTGGTTGAGCACTCCAAGACCCAGTTGAGCACTTCATGACCCAGTTGAGCACTCCAAGACCCAGTTGAGCACTCCAAGACCCAGTTGAGCACTCCCAGACCCAGTTGAGCACTCCAAGATTCAGTTGAGCACTCCAATACCCAGTTGAGCACTCCATTACTCACTTGAGCACTTCAAGACTCAGTTGAGCACTCCAAGACCCAGTTGAGCACTCCATTACTCACTTGAGCACTCCAAGACCCAGTTGAGCACTCCAAGACCCAGTTGAGCACTCTATGACCCAGTTGAGCACTCAAAGATTCGGTTGAGCACTCCAATACCCAGTTGAGCACTTCATGATCCAGTTGAGCACTTCATGACCCAGTTGAGCACTCCAAGATTCGGTTGAGCACTCCAATACCCAGTTGAGCACTTCATTACCCAGTTGAGCACTCCATTACTCACTTGAGCACTTCAAGACTCAGTTGAGCACTCCAAGACCCAATTGAGCACTCCAAGAACCAGTTGAGCACTATGACCTAGTTGAGCACTCCAAGACCCAGTTGAGCACTCCAAGACCCAGTTGAGCACTCCATTATCCAGTTGAGCACTCCAAGACCCAGTTGAGCACTCCAAGACTCAGTTGAGCACTCCATTACCCAGTTGAGCACTCCAAGATTCGGTTGAGCACTCCAAGACCCAGTTGAGCACTCCAAGACCCAGTTGAGCACTCCAAGACCCAGTTGAGCACTTCAAGACCCAGTTGAGCACTCTATGACCCAGTTGAGCACTCCAAGATTCAGTTGAGCACTTCAAGACCCAGTTGAGCACTCCAAGACTCAGTTGAGCACTCTATGACCCAGTTGAGCACTCCAAGACTCAGTTGAGCACTCTATGACCCAGTTGAGCACTCTATGACCCAGTTGAGCACTCCAAGATTCAGTTGAGCACTTCAAGACCCAGTTGAGCACTCCATTACCCAGTTGAGCACTCCAAGATCCGATTGAGCACTTCAAGACCCAGTTGAGCACTCCAAGACCCAGTTGAGCACTCCAAGACCCAGTTGAGCACTCCAAGATCCAGTTTAGCACTCCAAGACCCAGTGGAGCATCCATACGCACTCCATGAGCAGCCCGTCTCAAAGCAGCCACCTGCACTCCTCAGATGTGGAGACGGTCGAGCTGCAGCTCCGTGACCTGCTGCCGGAGAGCCTGCACCGGTTCGTGAACTACGACGGCGCCTTCACTACCCCAAGCTGCAACCCGGTGGCGCAGTGGCATCTCTTCACCGACTCCATGAAGATCCGGAAGGAGCTGGTGAGCGGTTTGGTCATTTTTGATGAGGATTCTCAGCCTTGTTGAGCAGTCGCAAAACAGTTCTTCCTATTGTAGGCTATAGATGAAGCTATAGATCAAGCTAATAGATCAGCTGTAGATCAGCTGTAGATCAGGTTTGTAGATCAGGCTGTAGATCAGGCTGTAGATCAGGCTGTAGATCAGGCTATAGATCAGGCTATAGATCAGGCTATAGATCAGCTGTAGACCAGGCTGTAGATCAGGCTGTAGATCAGCTGTAGACCAGGCTTTATAGTGCATATCAGGCTATAGATCAGGGTATAAATCAGGCTGTAGATCAGGCTGTACATCAGACTGTAGATCAGGTTGTAGATCAGGCTGTAGATCAGGCTGTACATCAGACTGTAGATCAGGATTGTAGATCAGGCTGTAGATCAGGCTGTACATCAGACTGTAGATCAGGTTGTAGATCAGGCTGTAGATCAGGCTGTAGATCAGGCTGTAGATCAGGCTATAGATCAGGCTATAGATCAGGCTATAGATCAGCTGTAGACCAGGCTGTAGATCAGGCTGTAGATCAGCTGTAGACCAGGCTTTATAGTGCATATCAGGCTATAGATCAGGGTATAAATCAGGCTGTAGATCAGGCTGTACATCAGACTGTAGATCAGGTTGTAGATCAGGCTGTAGATCAGGCTGTACATCAGACTGTAGATCAGGCTGTAGATCAGGCTGTACATCAGACTGTAGATCAGGTTGTAGATCAGGCTGTAGATCAGGCTGTACATCAGACTGTAGATCAGGATTGTAGATCAGGCTGTAGATCAGGCTGTACATCAGACTGTAGATCAGGTTGTAGATCAGGCTGTAGATCAGGCTGTAGATCAGGCTGTAGATCAGGCTATAGATCAGGCTATAGATCAGGCTATAGATCAGCTGTAGACCAGGCTGTAGATCAGGCTGTAGATCAGCTGTAGACCAGGCTTTATAGTGCATATCAGGCTATAGATCAGGGTATAAATCAGGCTGTAGATCAGGCTGTACATCAGACTGTAGATCAGGTTGTAGATCAGGCTGTAGATCAGGCTGTACATCAGACTGTAGATCAGGCTGTAGATCAGGCTGTACATCAGACTGTAGATCAGGTTGTAGATCAGGCTGTAGATCAGGCTGTACATCAGACTGTAGATCAGGATTGTAGATCAGGCTGTAGATCAGGCTGTACATCAGACTGTAGATCAGGTTGTAGATCAGGCTGTAGATCAGGCTGTACATCAGACTGTAGATCAGGATTGTAGATCAGGCTGTAGATCAGGCTGTACATCAGACTGTAGATCAGGTTGTAGATCAGGCTGTAGATCAGGCTGTACATCAGACTGTAGATCAGGTTGTAGATCAGGCTGTACATCAGGCTGTAGATCAGGCTGTAGATCAGGCTATAGATCAGGCTATAGATCAGGCTATAGATCAGCTGTAGACCAGGCTGTAGATCAAGCTGTAGATCAGCTGTAGATCAGCTGTAGATCAGCTGTAGACCAGGCTATGTAGATCAGGCTTGTAGATCAGGCTGTAGATCAGGCTGTAGATCAGGCTGTAGATCAAGCTATAGATCAGCTGTAGATCAGCTGTAGACCAGGCTTTATAGTGCATATCAGGCTATAGATCTGGGTATGAATCAGGCTGTAGATCAGGCTGTACATCAGGCTGTAGATCAGGCTGTACATCAGGCTGTAGATCAGGCTGTAGATCAGGCTATAGATCAGGCTGTAGTTCAGGCTGTAGTAGATCAGGCTGTAGATCAAGCTATAGATCAGGCTGTAGATCAAGCTGTAGATCAGGCTGTAGATCAGGCTATAGATCAGGCTGTAGTTCAGGCTGTAGTAGATCAGGCTGTAGATCAAGCTATAGATCAGGCTGTACATCAGGCTGTAGATCAGGCTGTAGATCAAGCTGTAGATCAGGCTGTAGATTAGGCTGTAGATCAGGCTGTAAATCAGGCTATAGATCAGGCTGTAGATCAAGCTGTAGATCAAGCTGTACATCAGGCTGTAGATCAGGCTGTAGATCAGGCTGTAGATCAGGCTGTAGATCAGGCTGTAGATCAGGCTGTAGATCAGGCTGTAGATCAGGCTGTAGATCAAGCTGTAGATCAGGCTGTACATCAGGCTGTAGATCAGGATGCATACAATTGTACAACACACCCAATGTACAATTAGCTACAGCTAACGAACCCCTGACCCCTCGATGCGCCTCCTCCAGCTGCTGAAGTTCACCAAGACCTTTTTCGACAAAGCCAAGAAGCGCCCAATGGTGGACAACTTCCGGCCTGTGATGAGCCGGCACGGCCGGGAGATCCGCTGCAGCTTCAGCAACAAGGAGGCCTCGCCAGAGGAGGTCAAGAAGGTGGCCAGCGAGACGCGGGTCGTGTCGTAGACTTGACAGTTTGAAGTTACATTAGCAGAGCATGTAGGGAGTGATTACTGCAGACTGAATAGTTAGACTTGCTCCTGTGGTTTATGGTTTATTATCTTCAAAATTTCCTTAGCAATTGTTGAGACGCGAGTTTCTTTTAAGAAAAAATTCAACTATATATTGGTCCTTTCGTGTGCTATCTAAAGTTTAAAATAACAGCGTAATTGTGATTTTAAACTGCAAAAAGTTTTGTTTAAATTAAAAACCAAGCGTATACCTTGTTGTTGAAAAATAAATTGGTAAAAGGTGCGTTTAAATAAGAAATGCTAAATGCTAAATCTTCCAGTTCACAATGAGAAATCAGACGCTCCACAAGCTCGAATCTCGCGATTTCATCGCAAAAATATTTGATGTTTTGAAGTAGCGAAAGTGATCTCGCAAAACTTCGATTATTTAAATCTTTGACAATTTCTGAATGCGACCACGAGGGCGAGGAAAGGGTATAGACGATGCACCCATAAAGACGATACCCGTCCACATCGTGAGAGCTGGTGTTAATTTTTTTTGCACATTGTTTCAGTGAGCTGGAACAATTCACAAATACAAGTCGGAAACATCATGCGCTTTTTTGCTGTCGTTAAGAAACAATAACATTTGAGTAGCTAAGCTAGTAAGGCGCCGGTCACAGTGGACCATGGTGGCAAGGCGGTTCTCAGTCGATCAATCTATCAAATCAGTTAGCGAAACTGCCAATAGTGCAAAATCGGCGCTAGAGATGTACTCTGTGCACTCTAGATTCGCCAGGCGGCTCGGGTAATGAATCATGCGGTCTCCGATGTTCGAGTTAGCCTATCATCAGCGCTACGAGAGGCTAGTTGGCGCGTTGAAGGCCAAAAGTACAATTTCTCGTATTTAGCAATGTAATAGTACATGTAGCTACCCCATAGTCTCGCCACTGCAAGAATCCCCTGCACAAGTCCCCTCTGTACCTTCATGGCCAATGCGATCAAGTCGCAGCAGTGCAGAGTCCCTTAGCATCGGCTATGACTTCGAGATTGACAGCAAAAAAGACACTAGTTGGCAGGTAAGTGCTAAGCCCCCTCTAGTCGGAAGCCCGATTTCGAAAGTTCCGGTTTGGTGAGCCAGGACGCACGTGCTGGTGGCAGCGGGTTAGTTAATCTGCGGATTAGCTGATCTCTATTTCAAAATTCTCCCTGCTTGTCTCTCGCTGTCCCTCTCTTAGCTATAGGACCTAAGACTGCTCGCCACAAGATCAAGCTACCATGGGTTGATGGCTTGACCATCTGACAGGAGTGGGGGGCAGGACTCTAATTGATTTATTTCTGAGACCTGAGGCCCGAAGGCTTCCACGAAAGGGGCCGAAAGCCATCAAGTACATGTACGTACAATATACAACAAGTACATGATGGCATGCATCATCCATACTTTTTTGTCGCGATTAGCGCATGGTACGCCATACGAGCGTAATTAACGTTAAAATCTTGTTAATCGACGAAATTTTACTCACGTGTACAATTGTATCATTACACTTACATGTACAACTGTCGGGAGAGGAGAGGGAATATTCTATTCCACAAGCTATAGCCATATAAAGCCAGCCCTCAAACTTACATTTTCTAGGATACGAAGTTAGGCTTGTAGGGTTAGTGTTTCTAGCCTTTACGGTTTTCGTCTCATAAGTCGTCCTTCGGTTTTATTAAGATAATGCGTTAAAGCCCTAAGAGTCTAAGAAATAGTTTTATGTATGAATGATATGGTTTTCTTACCAGAACTGAAAATTAAGGAAAAAATTAAAATTGGTATTAATCCAAAACAGTATCTAATATGTGATTTTTTTCTGTTTTTGCGTTTTGGGTTACGATATTTTTAGCGTGTTAGATCCATTAGTCCATTAGTCCATTGCTTTTCATAGTTGAAGAGCTCATCATTACGTATAAAAAATTGAATTTTCGAATAAGTTTAAAATGTTTTTTCCAAGAAAACATAAAAATTATCAACTTGCGTCTCTTCTTATGAAAGCATCAGAAGTCAGAACAGAAATTGTAATTATTCGCTTGTAGTTATCATGTTTTTTATGGTTCGTACTCCAATAACGTTGCATCATGACATTTAAATATTTTAGCAATTTTAGTAAATTATATATTTTATTATACAGGCAAAATCAAATTTTTATCAGCCTATAGCTATTAGGGCCTAAATATAGTTATATAGATTAGATATCCTTCATAAAATTGACCGACCATTTACTAACCAAAAGACGAATCTAGTGCTACTGTTTGGCTGTTATAATTTTACTTGCCCTAGGCCTTAATAGTTACTTGATTTGGTGTCAATTACTTGATATATTTCATTTCAATGTAGCCCAACTATTAAGTTTAACTGTTTAAGTCTATCATATAAAGCTGTAAAGGTTTATTGCTAGCCAATGCTAGTCCTATATTCATCTTAATCAACAATTAGCATTAATAACACAAGCCTATAAATGTAATTGTAATTTCTCTAGTTTTTCTTCAAGTTTTAAGCCTACCAATTTCTGTTGCCACTTTGTTAAATTATTAGCATAATTAATGACAATAAATATTGGTTATTATTATGCAATTTATGGGATAAGTTTTATGGTCAACAGATTGTGCAAGAGTTATTAATGCTTGATTATAAAAGAGCTGCTACCAACAATTGAGATAAAATCCAATGTACCAGGGTGTAGAATAAATAATTAAATGGGTATTATTAGGTTTCGTAGACTAGGGCCTAATGAACTGCACAGATAAGAAACAAAGGTAGGCCTAAGACAAAGTAGAAAAGTAGGCCAATTAGCAAGGTTATTACAACAGAAAAGTGGGAAGTTTTAATAAAACACTAAAGCAAAAGTCCAAGCAAAGAAAACCAAAGTCCAAAGAACATGCAAATTATGCATCTTTTTGCAAGGTTAAATATTCATGCATAGAAATTGAAACACCAGTTAGGGCATACCAACCAAACCTAGGAGAGAAAAATGTGATAGCCCCACCTACCACAATATGAATGTTCTTATTAGCAGCATTTTTATTTATCTATTTGTAGTATATATAGCAGCCTAAGCAGTTTTTTGGCACTGAACCTTTTTTTATTCCTAGATTTTATTTATTATTATAAAGGGAAATTCTTTCATCCAGGATTTCCCAGGATCAGAGGGTCACAGCATCTAGGCATTTGTACTATTTTAAGATGATTATTTCAAAATACTAAGATAATTCTACGTGTGTGACTTTTTCCGTCGGATATTCCACTGCATAATTCTGTCGGATATTCCGTCAAATAATGTGCATCAATCTACGAGACTATCTGAGATATATAAAACATTATCCGACTGAATATCCGACGGAATTACTGATGGGATGAACCTCACTGCTTTCTGCACCGATCAATGCTTAAATTATCCAACGGAATAAGTGACGGAACTACTGAAGGAATTACTGACAGGATGAACCTCACTGCTCTCTGCACTGATCAATGCTTAAATTATCCAACGGAATAAGTGACAAAACTACTGACGGAATTACTGATGGGATGAACCTCACTGCTCTCTGCACCAATCAATGCTTAAATTATCCGACGGAATAAGTGACGGAACTACTGACAGAATTACTGACGGGATGAACCTCACTGCTCTCTGCACCGATCAATGCTTAAATTATCCGATGGAATAAGTGATGGAACTACTGACGGAATTACTGACGGGATGAACCTCACTGCTCTCTGCACCGATCAATGCTTAAATTATCTGACGGAATAAGTGATGGAACTACTGATGGAATTACTGACAAGATGAACCTCCTGCTCTCTCCCAAATAACAATCGGACGTATCAGATAGGTCTCAAATATGTTTTTAAAAAACAAACAAGCAGATATGTTTTTCGTGTTTAAAAGGTACTTAAAATTACTTTTTATTATAGCGCCAAACGAATTCAGTCATTTTAATACTTTAAAACTGACATTTTTTAGTATTTAAGAGTTACGTTTTTTTGGTAACGTCACAGTAACGTATCAAGTTGGAGTAAAAGTTACGTAGCTTCAAATAAGGTTAAATAATAAATTGATCAAAATGATAGTTTATCATAACAACAGGTGACAAGTCTTAAAAAATACTTTTTCTCGACACAAAAAATAGTGTAGGTATGAGAGTTAGGAAATAATTTATTTCCTAGATTCTCTGTTTTTTCCTAAAGCTAAAATTCCAACAAAAAAGATTTGTTGACATGCGTGTTACATTTGCATCATCTGTTTTGTTAATAACAAACTCAGACCTACAAAGTTACATGAAACATGCAGTACAGTATATGCAAATCGATCAAAATTCAGATTCGTGACTTCGTGTTTTCCCAGCATATGCGCCATTTAAAAAATGCGCCAAATTGGTTCCTTAACTGTAGAAAACAATTTTATCAAGATTTCTAATTAATTGAAACAGACAAGTAACTTTCCCACTCGTTTTTTACAACTTTGCATACCAGCACTTTAAAATTTCGTTTACATGTACATGTATATAGACATTGCTAATGCCAGTAATTCTGGTACTCAGTCGGATAATTTAAGCATTGATCGGTGCAGAGAGAAATATGTAGGTTCATCTCGTCAGTAATCTGTCAGTAATTCCGTCACAACTATTTATTCCGCCGAATAATTGGTGCAAATTGATCAGTGCGGAGAGCAGTATAGCATGTATGTTTATTCCTTCAGTAATTCTGTCAGTAATTCCGTCACTTATTCCGTCAGATAATTTGTGCAAGCTGATCAGTGCAGAGAGCAGTATAGCATGTATGTTTATTCCTTCAGTAATTCCGTCAGTAATTCCGTCACTTATTCCGTCAGATAATTTGTGCAAGCTGATCAGTGCAGAGAGCAGTATAACATGTATGTTTATTCCTTCAGTAATTCTGTCACTTATTCCATTGGATAATGTTTTTATATCATCCCAGAAATTCTTGTAGATTGATGCACATTATTCGACGCAATATCCGACAGAATTATGCGGCGGAATAGCCGACGGAAAAAGTCATACACGTATAATTCTTGCTTTTAGCAGTTTTCAATTCTCCCAGTGTTGGGATTTTCTTATAGGCCTAGTCTAGAAGTGATTTAAGCCTTTTTAAGGAATGCAGTGCAAATTTGGTTAACTTTTCAAATGTTGGAAGATTTAAGCTTACAGTTTCTAGTTAAAAACAAATATATACATAAGTTGTCTGCTCCACTCCAATTTGCATTCTATTTATACTATTTTTGGAAACACATTTTGAACAAAATATTTGGAAAATATTATTTTATATCACAAATTAAAAAAGAATTTTTAGCAATAATTCAAATACAGTATTTTCTATGAACTGGCAGGCTACAACCATGGCATTATAAAAGTATACTATATTGTAAATGAGTATTACATTTTAGAAAAAGAGCACTACTTTAGATGTTGCCACTTGTTAAATTTGTTTCACTGCAAAGCTTGTTGCCTTATGCTAACAACATGTAAACATGCAATTAATTCACTTACTTTATTGACAAAACCAAATTAGAAAACTTTGGATTGCCACTTCTAATTGACAATATATAAAACATACCAAATTCAACACAATCTAGTCAACCAACTCTTGGAATATAGTCTAAAGCCTTTTCAAAAGTGGGTGGCCATAAACAGCATGAGTCCAGTTATTAATTTGACTTTTCCCCATTCTAAACTGTAATTGTAGATTGCAATAATTAGTTTAGTGGGTATGTTTATTATGCATGTGTCATTTTTATATATACACAATAAAGTGCATATTGAATATACATTTATATATAGGACTACACATATAATTGAGCATATTCTAAAGCATAGTAGACAAAATCACTATTCTAAAAGGTGTTGTACAAACTTGTGCACAGATTTTTATAACTTCTATTGAAACTTATAAATTATATATTTTTATTTTACTTCACTCAAGTCCATCTGCCATAAACTAATGTGGCTTGCCTCACATCCTATTCATACTAGAAAAAGTTGTTTCATCTGGCACTAGACAAAATGGTGACAGACAAGATCACTGCACACTATTTATATAGGTTTACTTATATCATTGTTGTCAGTCTTTTTGGCATTGGCAATAGTTCATTTTGGTATCAAGAAGTTATTTACTTTAGCCACACACTTTAATCTAGCAATTGTCAAGTTTCATTTGTTAAATTATTTTGACTCCAAGAATTTAATCTATGAACTATTTTGAGTAAAAAAACTTCTTTGAAGGGACTTACCTAAGCCTAAGTAAGCACTAATTCTATGCTTTAAAACTATTTATTTTTTTACTATTTAGTTTTATTTATTTATATGTTTTATAAACTAATAAATATTTATAAATTTATTGTTATTGTTTATTGTTTATTGTTATAAATGTTTTATAAAAAATAATATGTTTTATTTATTTACTATTTAGAATAGTAAATATTTTTCATATTGTTAATATTAGTTTTTTATTTTTTTAGTATAATGGATGTCATATTGCACATTTTTGCAAAAAAACTCTTTTTTTAATCAAACAGCATTGTTAATAAATATAATACTCATCAATGCAATTTTGTTCTTAACTATTAAATGTTCTTTACTATTCTAGTTTTTGTTAATTTTAATTATTGCAATAAGTCTTATGGTCCTAAAGCTAATTGTAAAGCATAGAAATCTATGTGGAACAATGAGTATCTTGCTCATTGTTCCACATATTGCATTGGAGCTATTGCTTGTCATAACCAGTTTATCTTCTTTAAACTCAACTTCTCTATGACTAGCCAGAGAAAGAAAAAAGGCATGCTTCTAGGCATCATTCTCATTGTATTTATTGATTCAGCTGCATTCATAATTCAAGTGCAAATGTTGACTTTTTGTAAGAGCATAAAAAGTTCCTTTAATTAAAGATAAAGAATATTTTTTTAATGTTGCAAGTTAATTCAATGCATATTGCAAATCAATTTATTCAATACTTGGATTAGAACCAGTATATTCACATTTATCAGCAAATTCTTGCAAGAGTTGCCCATAAAACTACCAACCAATTAGTGGGTTGATGGCCGCATAGCTTTCATAGCTGTATGGATGATTTGCACTACACCTACACCTGTCATAGAATAGCATTCAGTACTGCCATACTCAATGGCCTGCTCTTGAGGAGGCAAGGATGGGCCTTCGCCTAGCTATGAAGAGTGACAGGCTAACATAAGTGGGCAATGGCTGTCTAATCAAAGACCTGTCTCTTGATATTTGTGCCGCTAGCCAAGACTTACTATATTAGCGGACTGATGAAACCTGGTCTCTTGTCACTTATGCAGCGGCCATGAACAGCGACGATTTAATATGGCAGATTATAAACAACAGCTTCTGCAGTTTTATGACCAAGACTAAAACGTCAAAGTTTTGTCGAAATGAGTACAACTTGACCGGCTTGTGCAATCGGCACTCTTGCCCGCTGGCCAACTCCCAGTATGCCACCGTCCGAGAGGAGGACGGCGTCATCTATCTCTACATGAAGGTGGCCGAGCGGGCCCACCTGCCGGCCAAGATGTGGGAGCGAGTTAAACTGCATCGAAACTACGAGCGGGCCATTGGCCAGATTAAAGAGAAGCTTATCTATTGGAACAATTGGATTCGACGGAGGGTTATTGCCAGGTGGGTGCCCTGTCTGTATTGCCCTGTCTGCGGTGCACTGTATGTGGGTGCCCTGTCTGTGGGTGCACTGTCTGTGCGTACACTGTCTATGGGTGCACTGTCTGTGGGTGCACTGTCTGGTGCCGTCTGTGGTGCCCTGCCTGGTCCACTGTCTGTGGTGCCCTGTCTGTGGGTGCCCTGTCTGTGGGTGCCCTGTCTGTATTGCCCTGTCTGTGGGTGCACTGTCTGTCGTGCCCTGCCTTTAGGTGCTGCACTGTCTGTGGGTGCACTGTCTGTAGGTGCTGCACTGTCTGTGGGTGCACTGTCTGTAGGTGCTGCACTGTCTGTGGGTGCACTGTCTGTGGGTGCCCTGCCTGTAGGTGCTGCACTGTTTGTGGGTGCACTGTCTGTGGGTGCCCTGCCTGTAGGTGCTGCACTGTTTGTGGGTGCACTGTCTGTGGGTGCCCTGCCTGTAGGTGCTGCACTGTTTGTGGGTGCACTGTCTGTGGGTGCCCTGCCTGTAGGTGCTGCACTGTTTGTGGGTGCACTGTCTGTGGGTGCCCTGCCTGTAGGTGCTGCACTGTTTGTGGGTGCACTGTCTGTGGGTGCCCTGCCTGTAGGTGCTGCACTGTTTGTGGGTGCACTGTCTGTGGGTGCCCTGCCTGTAGGTGCTGCACTGTTTGTGGGTGCACTGTCTGTGGGTGCCCTGCCTGTAGGTGCTGCACTGTTTGTGGGTGCACTGTCTGTGGGTGCCCTGCCTGTAGGTGCTGCACTGTTTGTGGGTGCACTGTCTGTGGGTGCCCTGCCTGTAGGTGCTGCACTGTTTGTGGGTGCACTGTCTGTGGGTGCCCTGCCTGTAGGTGCTGCACTGTTTGTGGGTGCACTGTCTGTGGGTGCCCTGCCTGTAGGTGCTGCACTGTTTGTGGGTGCACTGTCTGTGGGTGCCCTGCCTGTAGGTGCTGCACTGTTTGTGGGTGCACTGTCTGTGGGTGCCCTGCCTGTAGGTGCTGCACTGTTTGTGGGTGCACTGTCTGTGGGTGCCCTGCCTGTAGGTGCTGCACTGTTTGTGGGTGCACTGTCTGTGGGTGCCCTGCCTGTAGGTGCTGCACTGTTTGTGCGTGCACTGTCTGTGGGTGCCCTGCCTGTAGGTGCTGCACTGTCTGTGGGTGCACTGTCTGTGGGTGCCCTGCCTGTAGGTGCTGCACTGTCTGTGGGTGCACTGTCTGTAGGTGCCCTGTCTGTGGGTGCACTGTCTGTGGGTGCACTGTCTGTGGGTGCACTGCATTGTAAACAACTTTGCAAAAAGCCCGCTACCTCGCGATCCTTGCCCCGTCCCCTTTTTTAGATTCGACCGCCTACTTGAGGTGCAGAAGCGCAGCCGCAGGCTGGTGCTCACCTCCGAGACGAAGCTCGTGCCGCTGTCGCGCAAAGTTGAACGTCGCGAACGTCGACGAGAGGATAAGGCTCTGGTTCGGGCCGGCCTGGAGACCGCCATCGAGAAGGAGATGCTGGATAGGCTGCGGGCCGCCAACCCCGAGGAGTTCGTCAACGTAGACCGGGCCGCCTACGAGAAAGCGTTGCAGGCCGTTGAAGTTGAAGACGAGGAGGACGACGAGGAGTCTGAAGAAGAAGAGGAGGACGAGTCCGAAAGCGAAACCGAATACGTGGAAGATTTTGACGAATCTGAAGAGGAGATCGAAGACATCCAGGAGCAGCAGGAGGAGGGCGAGGAAGAGGAGCCGCCGGTGCGCCAGAAACTGACCCTCAGCAGTAGAGGAGCGGCTGCCATCGCGCCGCCGAGGAAGCGAGCAAAGGTGACAGTTGAGTACGACTCAGACTGATTGATGTTTCGAGCGCACACATTTAGCAGGCTGTCTGTGTCAAATAAATTTGAGCCACAATCATTGGCGGTAAATGAGTCCTCAAAAAACATCTGTTTCTCTCGGACAAGATAATTGCATTTTGCTGCCGACAAAAGTATTCGTTGATAGTAAACTTTGTTGTTTAGCATCTTGGTTCTTTTCTGCTTGATTGCAAATTTCTGTTTCTGTTTCATCCCCAATATCCCTCAGTGTGAGCTGCTGCCTCATCCCCAGTATCCCTCAGTGTGAGCTGCTGCCTCATCCCCAGTATCCCTCAGTGTGAGCTGCTGCCTCATCCCCAATATCCCTCAGTGTGAGCTGCTGCCTCATCCCCAATATCCCTCAGTGTGAGCTGCTGCCTCATCCCCAATATCCCTCAGTGTGAGCTGCTGCCTCATCCCCAATATCCCTCAGTGTGAGCTGCTGCCTCATCCCCAATATCCCTCAGTGTGAGCTGCTGCCTCATCCCCAATATCCCTCAGTGTGAGCTGCTGCCTCATCCCCAATATCCCTCAGTGTGAGCTGCTGCCTCATCCCCAGTATCCCTCAGTGTGAGCTGCTGCCTCATCCCCAGTATCCCTCAGTGTGAGCTGCTGCCTCATCCCCAGTATCCCTCAGTGTGAGCTGCTGCCTCATCCCCAATATCCCTCAGTGTGAGCTGCTGCCTCATCCCCAATATCCCTCAGTGTGAGCTGCTGCCTCATCCCCAGTATCCCTCAGTGTGAGCTGCTGCCTCATCCCCAATATCCCTCAGTGTGAGCTGCTGCCTCATCCCCAATATCCCTCAGTGTGAGCTGCTGCCTCATCCCCAATATCCCTCAGTGTGAGCTGCTGCCTCATCCCCAATATCCCTCAGTGTGAGCTGCTGCCTCATCCCCAATATCCCTCAGTGTGAGCTGCTGCCTCATCCCCAATATCCCTCAGTGTGAGCTGCTGCCTCATCCCCAATATCCCTCAGTGTGAGCTGCTGCCTCATCCCCAATATCCCTCAGTGTGAGCTGCTGCCTCATCCCCAGTATCCCTCAGTGTGAGCTGCTGCCTCATCCCCAATATCCCTCAGTGTGAGCTGCTGCCTCATCCCCAATATCCCTCAGTGTGAGCTGCTGCCTCATCCCCAATATCCCTCAGTGTGAGCTGCTGCCTCATCCCCAATATCCCTCAGTGTGAGCTGCTGCCTCATCCCCAATATCCCTCAGTGTGAGCTGCTGCCTCATCCCCAATATCCCTCAGTGTGAGCTGCTGCCTCATCCCCAATATCCCTCAGTGTGAGCTGCTGCCTCATCCCCAATATCCCTCAGTGTGAGCTGCTGCCTCATCCCCAGTATCCCTCAGTGTGAGCTGCTGCCTCATCCCCAATATCCCTCAGTGTGAGCTGCTGCCTCATCCCCAATATCCCTCAGTGTGAGCTGCTGCCTCATCCCCAGTATCCCTCAGTGTGAGCTGCTGCCTCATCCCAATATCCCTCAGTGTGAGCTGCTGCCTCATCCCCAATATCCCTCAGTGTGAGCTGCTGCCTCATCCCCAATATCCCTCAGCTGTTGTCCTCTCCACAATATCCCTCAGTGTGATCTTTTTGTGCTATGCAGGAACATTCTGAGAGTAACTTTATCTAGCATAAATTGCTAGAAAAATCATTCCTGAAGTTTTTTTATTTGTCAGTTATATTTACTCATTTTTTCGATAAACTACTTCGTGGAAGTAGTATTGTGGGAGAGTATTAGAGATTATCATTGTTTTTATTGTTATCATTAATACATAAAGATTAACAGCGAGTAACAACATCCATGCTTTTGTGCGAGCTTTGTGCAAACTATATAGGGAAATTTCGTGTCGAGAATATTACTAGGAATAGTAGTATTGTTGTTTCTGTCGGCCAGGTTGATAATTAAAGCCAATCAAGTGGGGAATCCCCATTCACTGCAGCAGCAGCCACTGTTGCAGAACTGCACTCGGCCATAGACAATAAAGCCAATCAAGTGGGGAATCCCCATTCACTGCAGCAGCAGCCACTGTTGCAGAACTGCACTCGGCCATAGACAATAAAGCCAATCAAGTGGGGAATCCCCATTCACTGCAGCAGCAGCCACTGTTGCAGAACTGCACTCGGCCATAGACAATAAAGCCAATCAAGTGGGGAATCCCCATTCACTGCAGCAGCAGCCACTGTTGCAGAACTGCACTCGGCCATAGACAATAAAGCCAATCAAGTGGGGAATCCCCATTCACTGCAGCAGCAGCCACTCTTGCAGAACTGCACTCGGCCATAGACAATAAAGCCAATCAAGTGGGGAATCCCCATTCACTGCAGCAGCAGCCACTCTTGCAGAACTGCACTCGGCCATAGACAATAAAGCCAATCAAGTGGGGAATCCCCATTCACTGCAGCAGCAGCCACTCTTGCAGAACTGCACTCGGCCATAGACAATAAAGCCAATCAAGTGGGGAATCCCCATTCACTGCAGCAGCAGCCACTCTTGCAGAACTGCACTCGGCCATAGACAATAAAGCCAATCAAGTGGGGAATCCCCATTCACTGCAGCAGCAGCCACTCTTGCAGAACTGCACTCGGCCATAGACAATAAAGCCAATCAAGTGGGGAATCCCCATTCACTGCAGCAGCAGCCACTCTTGCAGAACTGCACTCGGCCAAAGACAATAAAGCCAATCAAGTGGGGAATCCCCATTCACTGCAGCAGCAGCCACTCTTGCAGAACTGCACTCGGCCATAGACAATAAAGCCAATCAAGTGGGGAATCCCCATTCACTGCAGCAGCAGCCACTGTTGCAGAACTGCACTCGGCCATAGACAATAAAGCCAATCAAGTGGGGAATCCCCATTCACTGCAGCAGCAGCCACTGTTGCAGAACTGCACTCGGCCATAGACAATAAAGCCAATCAAGTGGGGAATCCCCATTCACTGCAGCAGCAGCCACTCTTGCAGAACTGCACTCGGCCATAGACAATAAAGCCAATCAAGTGGGGAATCCCCATTCACTGCAGCAGCAGCCACTGTTGCAGAACTGCACTCGGCCATAGACAATAAAGCCAATCAAGTGGGGAATCCCCATTCACTGCAGCAGCAGCCACTCTTGCAGAACTGCACTCGGCCATAGACAATAAAGCCAATCAAGTGGGGAATCCCCATTCACTGCAGCAGCAGCCACTCTTGCAGAACTGCACTCGGCCATAGACAATAAAGCCAATCAAGTGGGGAATCCCCATTCACTGCAGCAGCAGCCACTCTTGCAGAACTGCACTCGGCCATAGACAATAAAGCCAATCAAGTGGGGAATCCCCATTCACTGCAGCAGCAGCCACTCTTGCAGAACTGCACTCGGCCAAAGACAATAAAGCCAATCAAGTGGGGAATCCCCATTCACTGCAGCAGCAGCCACTCTTGCAGAACTGCACTCGGCCATAGACAATAAAGCCAATCAAGTGGGGAATCCCCATTCACT
The DNA here is from genome assembly GCA_002269645.1 of Macrostomum lignano. Classification (NCBI taxonomy): domain Eukaryota; kingdom Metazoa; phylum Platyhelminthes; family Macrostomidae; genus Macrostomum; species Macrostomum lignano. Next base: position 66,406 of record NIVC01001579.1, on the reverse strand, counting down.
GCAGCAGCAGCTACTGTTGCAGAACTGCACTCGGCCATAGACAATAAAGCCAATCAAGTGGGGAATCCCCATTCACTGCAGCAGCAGCCACTGTTGCAGAACTGCACTCGGCCATAGACAATAAAGCCAATCAAGTGGGGAATCCCCATTCACTGCAGCAGCAGCCACTGTTGCAGAACTGCACTCGGCCATAGACAATAAAGCCAATCAAGTGGGGAATCCCCATTCACTGCAGCAGCAGCCACTGTTGCAGAACTGCACTCGGCCATAGACAACAAAGCCAATCAAGTGGGGAATCCCCATTCACTGCAGCAGCAGCCACTCTTGCAGAACTGCACTCGGCCATAGACAACAAAGCCAATCAAGTGGGGAATCCCCATTCACTGCAGCAGCAGCCACTCTTGCAGAACTGCACTCGGCCATAAAGTCAGTCAAATGAAGAATTCCATTAAAAATCTGGTTTGAAATTCTCTTCTTGACTGACAACAGCGTCAGGATTTTGTGCTGATCGACAAAATCAGAAAGAGACAACAGCACAGCACACGGGTTGGTGGTATTTTGTGACAGGGCCAAAGCTCTGTAGCTATTATACACATAGGCATTTGTTCTTCGGGTATGGGTCATAAATCATTGCAGTGAATGTCTCTCAGTTCGAACGTGTTCAGTGAGCTCTTAAGCCAGCTCGGTGAAGGTTTCAGCTTCCTCTTGTTGTTGTTGCTGCTGCTGCTGCTGCTGCTGCTGCTGCTGCTGTTGTTGCGGCTGCGTGATTCCCGAATACGTTTCGAATTGAGATGAGCGACCTGACACGTCGTCACTCCTGTAAAAAGGCGAGTTGACTGAAGTATTCATTCTGAATGTTAGAGAAGCCATAAATGTAGTTTGTTGGAGAAGCTGAAATCTGTCTACTGTAATAACAATAATTAATAACTGATTGCACCTGCCCCAATTGGGCCAGATGTGCAGCGACAGCTCAGCCGCAGCTATTGCGCGGCGCATCTGAAGGCAGAGTTCGGCTGCTCAGTCCATGGACTGGGGGGTCGCCACACACCCTCAATTACCCCAGCTAATGCTGGCACCCATTTTACAGCTGGGTGAACTGTAGCAATGCAGAGTTTAGCGCGTTGCTCAAGGACACAAATTATTCCAGTGGGATAGAATCGAACCCCGACCGATCGAAATCGAAGTCGTGAGTCTGACGGCTATAACCAATGACTAATGTCTACTGTAGTTTGTTAGAGAATCTGCAATCTGCCTACTGTAGTTTGGTAGAGAATCTGCAATCTGCCTACTGTAGTTTGGTAGAGAATCTGCAATCTGCCTACTGTAGTTTGGTAGAGAATCTGCAATCTGCCTACTGTAGTTTGGTAGAGAATCTGCCATCCGCCTACTGTAGTTTGGTAGTCAATCTGCAATCTGCCTACTGTAGTTTGGTAGAGAATCTGCAATCTGCCTACTGTAGTTTGGTAGTCAATCTGCAATCTGCCTACTGTAGTTTGGTAGAGAATCTGCAATCTGCCTACTGTAGTTTGGTAGTCAATCTGCAATCTGCCTACTGTAGTTTGGTAGAGAATCTGCAATCCGCCTACTGTAGTTTGGTAGAGAATCTGCAATCCGCCTACTGTAGTTTGGTAGAGAATCTGCAATCTGCCTACTGTAGTTTGGTAGAGAATCTGCAATCCGCCTACTGTAGTTTGGTAGAGAATCTGCAATCTGCCTACTGTAGTTTGGTTCGCTCACCCGCTCATTCGGTATTCGGTTTTCACGTGACCACTCAGGTAGCTGGCGTACCCGGCCATGTCAGCAAAGCTGGCCACAGCGGCTGCGGTGTCAATGGAATTGCCGATCATTGCCTTCCGCACCGTCTCTGAGTCATGCTGGAGCCGATGCTGCTGTTGCTGCTGCTGCTGCTGCTGCTGCTGCTGCTGCTGCTGCTGCTGCTGCTGTCGCTGTTGCTGTTGCTGCTGCAAAAGCAGCTCCCCCGAAGTCGGCCGCCTCTTTTTTGTCGCCTTCTTCTTGGCAGCCAACTGGGCCGCGTAGTTGTCTCTGGCGCTCCAGCCGGGGTGCATCCGCATGTGAAGCTCCTTCTCTTTGCGGGCCAGCTCGTAGTATCTGGCCTGCTCGTCTCTGGACAGAGCGTGCCACTGCGGGTTGTTGGGGAGGAATTAGAGTATATGCCTGTCTTTTGGCATTTATTCAGGCAACTGCATAGTGATTGTTTAGTCACCTGTTTAGTGAGTGTTTAGACACCTGTTTAGTGAGTGTTTATACACCTCTTTAGTAAGTGTTTAGACACCTGTTTAGTGAGTGTTTATACACCTCTTTAGTAAGTGTTTAGACACCTGTTTAGTGAGTGTTTAGACACCTGTTTAGTGAGTGTTTATACACCTGTTTAGTGAGTGTTTATACACCTGTTTAGTGAGTGTTTATACACCTGTTTAGTGAGTGTTTAGACACCTGTTTAGTGAGTGTTTATACACCTGTTTAGTGAGTGTTTAGACACCTGTTTAGTGAGTGTTTAGACACCTGTTTAGTGAGTGTTTATACACCTCTTTAGTAAGTGTTTAGACACCTGTCTAGTGAGTGTTTATACACCTGTTTAGTGAGTGTTTAGACACCTGTTTAGTGAGTGTTTATACACCTGTTTAGTGAGTGTTTAGACACCTGTTTAGTGAGTGTTTATACACCTGTTTAGTGAGTGTTTAGACACCTGTTTAGTGAGTGTTTAGACACCTGTTTAGTAAGTATGAGCGTATTCAGACCCCCGTCTTGCTCAACTGCTATTAATTTTGCGCAATGCATGTCATTCAGTCTGCTGCAATTGCTGGCACAGCCCTCACCTTCCGTCCCAGAATCTGGTTGATAGCCGCCGACTCCTTGAGAGTGCACTCAGCCACCACCTTGGCTCGCATCTCCTTCATGAACAGCATGAATGCGTTCAGTGGCTTCTTGACGTGCGGCACCTTCTTGATGCCGCCGCTGTTGCCGCTGGCACCGCCGCTGCCGCTTGGTATCTTGCTGACGCCGGCGAGGCCTCCGGATTGACCGCCTCTGCTGCCCATTGCAGACGAAGAGGCTGCACCGCCTATGGCGGCTTCGTAGGCGTCGCAGCTGCCGCCCAGCTGATGCTGGACAGGAAGGCCGGTGTGGTATTGATGATGCTGCATAGCTCGCGGCATCTGCTGCTGCTGCTGCTGCTGCGGCGGCGGCGGCGTTGTGTACATCGCATGGTGATGAAAGCTTCCGTATCCGACTGCGCCATTGCTGCCACCGCTGACCATCCCGAATCTGCTGCCGCTGCCAACGCTGCTGCTGGCCGAGTACGCAGCAGCAGCTGCCGCAGCTGCCGCCGCCGCCGCAGCCGAGTGGTCCACCATGCCGCCGCCGCTGCCGCCGCCGTTGCCACCGGCGGCCCAGCAGCTGCCAAAGTCCACCGGGCTGCTGCCGTAGAATGCGGCAGCTGCTGCGGCACTCGGCGGCAGCGATGAAGGCGGCGGCGGCGGCGGTTGCGGAGCCAGCAGAGATTCCGCAGCGGCTGCCGCGGACGCTGAGCTGCAGTGCTGCAGGCTGTTGTAGACGGGCCGGCCGTAGCCTGCAAGCGCGTGGGATTGGCGGACTGCAGAGGAGCCTCTGGTGAAATTTGTCTGCTATTTATCAGCAAAAAATGCAGAGCCTGAAGGGAGTCAAGGCCTATAGACATGCATAAATAGGGGGGGGGGGGGGGGTTTGACGTTCGTGGGGAGGGGGGGACAAAAGGAGCAGCGCTTTCAAAGAGGGACCAGACTGAATACACAGAGGCTGCCGCATCGCTCTCACCGTGCGAGTCCTGCACTTGATGCTCGTAGCCGGACATTGCCTTGCTTTGCGCCGCTTTTTGCTTTTATTCACTCGCTTTTGCCCTTTTGCCCCTCTGTCTTTCTCTCTGTCGTCTGCTTCTTTTGTCAACTTTCCGTCTCTCCTGTGTGCTCTTCTGTCTCTAGAGCGTCTTCTTTTTCTTCTGATTCTTTCTGCTTCTAATTCCCGCTTTTGTGAAATTTGATTACCGCCGTTTGATCTGGCGGAGGGTTGGACGGCGCTGAGAGGGGAGGGCGATCCTTTTATTTTATCCTGTATGCTACGTCCTATTGACTTTGGTTACAGAAGGCCAGGGCTAGAAAATGAAACGCGCCTTTGTCCCTTCAAACGATTCAAAAAGATAAAAGTCGCGCACAGAGACGGTGCAGGGTTGCATTCGCCTCGGAATGAAAGGGGATTTCGGGGATTCGGCCGTTTTGAGGAAGGAGGGAGGGTTGAAATTATCTTTTTTAGCATCAAAGCCGGAGTCCCTGCGGGCCGCCCACCCCGCTCCGCACCGGCGGAAGAGACCTGCTGCTCAGGGGTCTCCCTTCAGTCAGTCTGTAATTCGCCATTGGCAACAGCAACCTTACGGGCGGACGTCGGGGTGGGGGCGAGTGGGGAACCCGCTTCCCATTGGCTGCTGCAGGCGCGCCGAGAATATTTCCATTTTGCAGCCTAAAATTCTTGCAAAATAATGCCGCCTTCATGGCGATATTGTATCAGGGTTTTCGTCCAGCTTGTTTGTTGAACTTTCAAATTTTCGACTAAGAGAAAGAATTGTTCAGCTTCAGCTGCTTCTGCTCTTCAACTGGAACTCGATGAAGAGTAGAGACGACAGAACTGGGTTCGGCTGGTTCGGTCAGGAGACGGCTCCACCCTGATCACCTTTTCCAATTCGTCATGCAGTCGATGCCGTGCCTGGCACAGACGCCGGGGACCCCAGCCGGCAAAGGAAGCCCCTCTGTGTGCCGCTGCTGCCAGTGAGGCACAAAGGCGGCTCGCGACCATAATTAACTATGCAGGCAGGCATCAAAGGAAAACAGCGGAGCCTTTGGCCAGCGGGCTGCGCTCGGAGGGGGGGTTCAGCAGAGACGTCTTTGATCTTCTCCTCTCCTTTGCCATGTCCGCCTTCCTTTGAGTCGCTTTCATCTTTGAGCCGTCGAGCTTCAACGTGGCGTAGCCCGCCCACCCCTTAAGCTCCTTAATCCCCCGGCCCCGTGGCGAAAACAGGGACGAGTGCCGAGATAATGTCTTTTCAGAAATCCCATTTGCGGCAGCTCGTTCGAGACTGATGGAACAAAAAGTCTGCATGGCAAGTTCCCAGTCGGCAACATTCGAGAATGTCAAGATGTTTAACGATTCCTTCAGGTGAAGGTCCGGATTCTTCTCTGCCGTATATATTCTGTGGTGCACACTAGGGAAAGTCAGGGCCGCTGTACACCCTGTGTGATTGTGCGCTGACTAACTAACTAACTAACTAACTAACTAACTAACTAACTAACTAACTAACTAACTAACTAACTAACTAACTAACTAACTAAAAAACTAAACTTCTACTGTAAAACATCTTCCTGCAGCCTCCCACTGATACAGCGCAGCTGATTTCATCGAATGGTGAAGTAATTTGATGCGTTGTTTCTCTTTTTGAAGTAGTGTGCACGAGGCTCAGCTAGTAGAGCACGGCACACCTTGGCCAAACTGTGATCTGCCTATCATTACCGATATTGTCATTCAGTCGAACGTGCGATCGCATTAGTAACTTTCTAAATGAGATGAAGCATGGTAACTCCCACTGGGTGCTAGCATTATATTAATTAGCTAACTATCCCGAGTTCGGCGGTCCAGTTTCCGCGAAAGTCGCTTGACCGGCAACTCTACACTGCTCAATGATCTTGGCTCGCATGAATGGCTCCAGCTATAGCAGGCGCTTGTAGGCATAGGCTGGCTTTGATGTCCAGCTATTACTCTCCACGCATCGCCACAAAGGGTAGAAGGATGGTTAGGAAATTGTATTTCTACCATCCGTAAAATTAAAGGTTGTCCGGGATGTGGGACACGGCCGCTCTGCTGGGGCTATCGCTGGCGCCTCTGGTGCTGGCGCCTCTGGTGCTGGCGCCTCTGGTGCTGGCGCCTCTGGTGCTGGCGCCTCTGGTGCTGGCGCCTCTGGTGCTGGCGCCTCTGGTGCTGGCGCCTCTGGTGCTGGCGCCTCTGGTGCTGGCGCCTCTGGTGCTGGCGCCTCTGGTGCTGGCGCCTCTGGTGCTGGCGCCTCTGGTGCTGGCGCCTCTGGTGCTGGCGCCTCTGGTGCTGGCGCCTCTGGTGCTGGCGCCTCTGGTGCTGGCGCCTCTGGTGCTGGCGCCTCTGGTGCTGGCGCCTCTGGTGCTGGCGCCTCTGGTGCTGGCGCCTCTGGTGCTGGCGCCTCTGGTGCTGGCGCCTCTGGTGCTGGCGCCTCTGGTGCTGGCGCCTCTGGTGCTGGCGCCTCTGGTGCTGGCGCCTCTGGTGCTGGCGCCTCTGGTGCTGGCGCCTCTGGTGCTGGCGCCTCTGGTGCTGGCGCCTCTGGTGCTGGCGCCTCTGGTGCTCAATAAAATAAGCTACACCTCTTTCCCAAGCTCATTGCTAAGTCACTAAATGTAATTTTTCGTTCTCATCTGTTCGTAACTCATTTCGAATCATCCACTCAGAGACGAAAGCTTGGCCATTTATTCACGCAGGAAATTACAGGTAACTCGCCGGTAACTCCTGGGGCCATGCAATTGCATGATTGCTCGTTCGAAAAATGTAGGACTGTAAACAGCCGGCTTAGTTTTTTATTTGCCGGTCCATCAGAAAAAAAGTTGCGCCCAATTTCAGCACGATTAATGCCATCTGGTGCTGAGGCAGGTGCTGTGAGTGGAAACAATTATCCCTAATAATTCGGGACTAAATTGGCTGCAGAATTTAAAATCCCGCAGCTGACAGCTGAGAGATTGCCGCAGTCGTTGCCCAGTGAAAAATGATTCATGGATTCCACGTGGGTTCCACGTGGCCATGTGGAATTTAAATGTTTCTTTATTTTTTGCAAATTATTAACTTAAAGATGACATAATGGTATGCAAAGTATTTTTTATGCATTATTTTTTTATTTTTACTGTCCTAATGTTGATGTGGATTTTACAAGGAATTCATGAGAAATAAGCGTATATTGATTCAACATGGAATCCACTTCGATAAAAAACTGTGATACACCATATTCAGACATTTTTAGGAAATTACTATAATTAATTATTACATTTATATGTTTTTAAGTTAAAATTAATATCTTAAAGCTAAATTATAATCGGCAAATAAGACACTGTTTGTTAAAATAGACAAAATAGAAGTGAACAATAAAAAACGCTTCGTGCTTTTTAAAATTAAATTAATTTTATTTTATATTCGTCAATGTTTTGGTTCAAGGCCTTGAAAGATAAATTGCCTTGTTTATGGCTATTTAAGCACCTTAAAAATTTTAGTAGACCTAGCCTATAGGCAATAACTTATCAGGCCATAGCCTCCATGAGATTAGAAATTAGATAAATCAGTATTTTATCATAGATAGGCCTAATACTTTTGGTAAAATCCATGATAAATTTATTTAGGCCTAGGCCTCCAATTTCTAGAAATCCCATGGCCATGTCCATAGATTGGCTACTCATTTTTTTAACTTAAATAGACCTTTAGAAGTTCATAATTTCCTCTTAGTCCTACCTATTATTAGTCCTATCTATTTATATGTATGCTTATTAGGCGTATTTTAAGCTAGGCCTGCTATAACTATCAATTTAGGTCCTTCTATTTTAATTAAGGTTAGGACTAGCTTGACTTTGTGAATTGTGACTAGTCAATCTAGTTAATATGTTAAAAATCAATTAATTTATGATTTTCTTCAAAAAAGTCTGTTAGTAGGCATTCTGGTGAGGGTCACGTGACCTGTGCGTGCCGAGCAAAATCTGCTAAAAAGAGCTAAATGATACCAACTTCATATGATAAAAAACTAGAAAACCAAGAGAGTTAAGAAAAACGGAAATATATGTCCTGAAGAGAGAGATTTAAGCTTTAATTTGAGACTACTTGGAGGTTCCTACAATGTCAAATAGTGAAGCTACGGTAATTTGAAAAACAAACAAATTCACCATGCTTTGGAAACTGTGACAACACGGGAAAATTAAGTGACCGACAGAAATTTGAATTGCATCAAAACGAGTGCTTTTTTTGATAAGCGGTTTTCAGTAAAACAAAGATTAATAGTTACGGAATATATTTCTTCTGCAATGCAAAGAAAATTGAGATATTTTTCTTCTATAAATATTAGTCCAAAGTCTTCAACTAAAATTTTTGACTCGAAACAAGACTGGTGACAGGGTGGTGACACGATGTTTTTTACGTAGGATTTCATGGTGAATAAGATGCAAAAATAATTTTGGAGCTATCTTAACGCGCAACAACGCGCGACTGATTCAAAGTAAACCACCCTACGTTGCATTTCAGACTACCCTTTTAGAAGCAAATGGACTTTCTTTTTCTTCTTTTTTCTGTTTTATTCATCCAAAATGGCATACAAACACGAGGAAACAATGATCTCATTGCTAGATCTTACCACAACTCCAATAATAGTACCAATGTTTTGGGTAAACAGCAGGAGTAAATACCTCGTCATCTAATTAGTACTTGTTTCCTAATTTAAAGTACTAATTAGATGGGCATTTTTGCAACTTATCTTGGCTAGGCCCCTTGCCAGACAGCTAGATCTGCTGGGTATTGCACTTGGATGATCTATATAAGGATAAAAATGGAATAATTGTGGTCTGAGGATTAAAATTTCATTTACGTCACCTCATTATTTTGAGAATAGAAGAAAAACTATCAATTGTATTTTGCAAAGTATTAATTCAAAAAATCTACAAGAAAAATGCTAAAAAATGACATATTAGGCATAAAAATGCATTGGATAGTTCAAAAGCTATATTATCTATAACTCGGAAAATCAGACATTTTGAAGAAAAATGATCACAGTACCTTATGGGAAAAATGCATTACGGAAGTGTCAAAAAATGTGATACTAAAAATGCTATAACTTTTTCATTACTTGACCAAAATTCAAAAGTGAGGTGTCTTTTTACTCATACTTGTATGCTCAATCAAAGAAAAGCAAAATATTTGTTAATCTTGAAACTTCAAAAACCTCACCAGAATGCCTACTGTTAGCATCTTTTGGACTTGTTGCATTTTTAAAAACAATATTATTAATTATAATAAATAATTCTTTGCAATTACACTTGCAACTTGCTTTTGGCATAGCTAGCCTAGCAGATCCCTAAGGTTGCTATTAAAAATAAAGAATGATTATTGTAAATTTGATCTGATTTAGGCCAAGTCCAGAATTTAATTTTAAGCCATAAGGCATAGCTATTTAGGCTTAGGTTAGGCCTAATGTTTAATTATACTATTTTTTTTATTAGAGGCAGGGGGGTTGTGTGCACCCTGGCGCACTTTAAGCGACATAGGCATACAACTGGCAAGAGGCATTGCTGCCTATTCCGCCGACTCCCCTAAGCAGGCACACAAGTGTGCGGATATGTATGCAAGCACACTCATACAGGAATGTACAGCGGCCCTAGCTTTATTTATCGTTAGGCATGTATACTTCACTGTGCCTTGGGGGGTTGGCTCTCAAGGCCATTAATTGCATGAGCAGAGAGCCAAGCTGAGATTCCAATTCAGCTCCAAATTAATATGACTGTACTTGGATTCGAGCTTGGGTCACTGGCACACCAGAGCAGCTGCGTTACTACTTGGCTACGGCCCCCCTTTTAATCATACTAGGCCAGCAAATATGAAAAACATGCATTGCTTTGCCTAAATACTTTATAGTCTAAAATCAATTTTAAAATAAAAAATTAAATTTATAGAAACATATATTAATTATTTTTATACTTATTATTTTAATTTTATTAATTTTATTTTATTGATTGACTTAGGTAGGGTTTTCTTTTTTGCTAGAGACAAGGTGCAAAATCATACCCTATGCTCACTTTTAGGGTTTTATGATTTTAAGGCTTAGAATGTAGTTTCTTTTTTTTCTTATATAAAGGCAATGCAAATAAGGCTTCAACATAAAAATAGGTAATGAGATCGCACCTAAACTGTATCAACTTTTTAATTTCAGTTTTCAAGGTACAATTTTAAGATTTAGGGTGCACTTGACTTACTTGACTTAGCTGCAGGGGGCTCTGTGCATCTGGAAACAGCGAGGAGGCATTGCTGCCCATTTCGCTAACCCCTGGCAAAGGCATATGCACACTTTGCGCTAAAAAAATAAACCTAAGACTTAGGCCTAGTTAATTTTAAAATAAACTTTATTAAGTATTCATCCTTAAATTAGTTTTATGAATTATATCAATATTATCTATCAATCTTAATTGGCAACAATTATTTTTCTATTTCATTTCAGCCTAACATTACATGGCCCATCCTTAAACTTGGATGTCACCTTGGTCTTGCCTTTGAAGAAGCATGCAAAGCTACTTGGAATTGGAATTTAATATCTCGAATGCTACCTTTTGTGAAGTAATGGTAAGTTTTAGTTATAAACTGATTTTTTTCTGTCATCAAAATCTGTTATAAGATCAAAATCTATAAAAATCTATTACAAAATCTGTTATCAATCTGTTATAAAATTCTGTAATTTAACCCCTTTCTTTTCTAAGGTTGCTCACCTGACCTGAAGAAGCAGCATTCTGGCAATTGGCAGCAGCATGTTTCTGACTGTTCTAATTCTGGTGCATTATATTATTGTTAATTAATTAATGCTATTGACAATGTCAATTTCAAATTATATATTATATCATATGCGCAGCGCAACTTTAAAGATATCAATATCTACATCAGTGTGTTTATTCTTTGTGTGCTAGTGACTCACTACTGTACATAAATACACCTTACTTATTGATACATCCTTTTTGAATATATTTTTGTGCAGAAATATTTTTGGCTATAGCTAATGTTTTATCTGTGTTTCAGTTTCTTTTATATGGTATTGAGATCTGGGGTTTGTATGAAATTTTGAGATCTGGTATTATTTTGAGATTTAGGATGCAACAATTTATTATGGCAACCAGTATAATGGCTGCTTACTCAATGACAATGTGGATTCTATGTGAAATACATAATTACTTCCATGTGGATCTTCCATGTGGAATCCATATCTTGATTCCACATGGATGGACGGAGACAAATGCACATATGGATTTCATATGAAAAATCCACATGGAATCCATATCATTTTTTTCACTGGGTGGCCAACTCACTCTTGCATCAGGCAGTTTCATATGCAGACCTGCGTGAATTGGCTGCACTTGGAAACGTGATCCAAGGCCCACTGCAGAATAACAAGACGAAAAACGCCACGACCTCGTGTAATTTTTTAGGAGGCCAGTTCCGGAAAATACACTTCGGAGATAGGAAATAATCATTTTTTCATCTCATATTAAACGATGTTTATGGACAATGAACAAATAAACAAAACAATATGAAAATGAAACTTTCACTACACTCGTATATAAAATACCATGCTGTGTGTTCTAAGTAAATGAAACGGCAATCGTCACTTTCCCAGATCAAAGTAATCACTAAGGATCATGTGATGCAAAAATGATTATTTCCTATCTCCGCAGTGTATTTTTCCAGGAAATTGGCCTCCTAAAAATTACACGGTTTGTGAGTTTTTCGTCCTGCTATACTATATATATAGTCGTCCTAAGCAAAATTCTTTGCAGGATCTACCTTTATTCAAAGCCCCAATTGTTATAGTCTATTGTAGCTGCATGTGATTATAATACAAATGAAGAAATTTGCGTGTATTGCGTGTATAACGAAATCTGCGGATGTCAGCCAGTGGTGGTCTGTGCGCCAGCAGTATGATGCTCTCGACAAATCGGATTTTCCCAGCGCAATTTTTTTACGAATTTGTCGATGGTTCGATATAGTTCTCAATAAAGCATAAAATGCACTGATGATCAACAGCGCCGGCCTCCAGATCATTTCTAAGAATATCAAGTGAAGCGCTCAGCTTAGTTAGTTAGTATAGTTAGTTAGCTAGTTAGTTAGTTAGCTAGTTAGTTAGTTGGTTAGTTAGTTAGTTAGTTAGAACTTAGGCACAGATTACGGGTGTGGGTTATAACAAACATTCCTAAATTATATGGTGCTTAACGTTTTTTGATAAAAATGTGAATACGTGTTTTTGACGTATATACAAAGCTAGCTATAATTTAATAGACCTGTCGGTATAATGATTTTTTGACAGGACAGGAGTTACAAATTTCACTGTTGCCAAGCTTAACATGCTAAATGCTAAAATGTCGAGTGACTCAGTATAGTGACCCAGGTCATCTTTTGTGTCAATATTCTGTTTTCTTTCTATAAACCACTCAGTTAGTTACCCTCTAATTGCTTGCCCTGATTATTATTCAAGTGATAGTGATAGGCGTAGGACTATTTCGTCTATTTTCACATTGTACTTAATTTTTTAATCATCTGTTTTACATCTTTTTTGAGTCTTGGAATTAAGAGGCCAATTGTTAAAGGCCTAAATCTTGCCTCTTCATTATTGAAAGGTTAAAATCGGCAAATTAAAACCCAATAGGATGTTTTCAAGAAGAAGACATTCAGCGCGGCTAAAGCTTCTGATCGGAGTGTCATTCATTGTTGCCTTCTTTTTTGTTTACTATGTCAGTACAATGTCACAACAAAGTACCAATCAGCACGAACCAGAAAATGTCGCTCATAGTCATATTGATGATAAGGAAGATAAGCAAGTTGCTGAGCAAATAAAACGAGTAAGTTTATTTACCAATCTAAATTGTTTTGTACAGAGAAGAACTAGTTCTTTCTTCCCATTGGCTATTTAATGAATCATGCTTGAGTGTGTGCTAGTCAGGATTCTCCATGAAGTATTTTATCCATTGTATAGGTCAACTAGTTATTAATTTCAAATTTACACTTATAAGTTATTGTGATGTCAAAGGTAAATTGTATTTAATAAATTTAAAGTAGGATATTGTCATAGGATCCTTATGAATTCTAGACTCTAGAAGGTTATATATATATAAAAATTCTGGCATCCAAATGCCCCTTTCAAGTTGGTGTACTAATTTTAGTATAAAAATTCATGCCATTTTTTGGCTTATAGGCCTATAAATTAGTGTGCAGTCATTTTGTTTACTATATTTTTGTCTGCCGGCAGACAACATAACTTTTTGAGAAGAAAAATTATAGTATAGCTACATAGCTAGTAAAGCTTATTTTTCATAAATAAATATTGCAAGTCTTGCAAAAAGAGTTAAAATGGGTTGTCATTTTTTCTAAAGGTAATTTTGTATATAGCAATATTTTAAAGAAATATGATATAAATTTTAAATATCTAAAGAAAAAAGAACTTATATTGATAAGAAGGGATGCTACAGTTACAAATATTAAAGGCAGAGACAGTTTGCTATTAAATATGATTGGCTAGCTATTATGAGCATTATTATGATCCCATTCAATGATAATAATGCATTTTCATTTATAAACAATTGTTTAGCTTACAAAATTTATATACAAAAAGTTAGTGTACATATATACTATGGGTCCCTTGGGGAAAATATTTTTAGATTGTATGCTTGTGCTTCAGGGAGGGCCATAGCCCAGCGGTAATGCAGCTACTCTGGTATGCCAACAACCCAAGCTTGATTCTAAGTGTAGTCATATTAATTTGGGGCTAAATTAGAATCTTGGCTTGGCTCTACTCGCACAATTAATGGCCTTGAGAGCCAACCCCCAAGGTGCAGTAAAGTGTACATGCCTAATGATAAAATAAAGTTAGGGCCACTATTCACTCCTATGTGAGTATGTGCTTGTGTATGTATCCGCATGCTTATATGCCTGCTTAGGGAAGTTGGTAGAATGGGTAGTAATGCCTCTTGCCAGTTATGCGCCTATGTTGCTCTAAGTGTGCCAGGGTGCATACAACTCCCCTGCCTCTAATAAAAAATGCTTCTGCTTCTAGTTTTAAAATAATATACTTTTTAAGATATATAAATATTTATTTTCATTATTATATGTACTGGCATTGTACTTAGTCTTAATCTTAACACATGTCTCAAAGCCATCTAAAGGTGAAAATAGAATCAGCCTGAAATGACAATGATTTACACACTCATCTAGACCTTAGCATAGCATATGTGCAATATCAAAAAATCTGCCAAGCTATCTCTGATCTACAGCACTTTATTACCATATGACCTAATTACTATTAGTTTTCAATATGCGTGATGCAAAAAATGAATGTCTACATGAGTTTGTGAAATTTGAAAAATATGATCTTAAGAAACTTTTCATTATAATTCATAGGTATTCCATTGCCCTTCAAAATCCAAAGTATAAAGTATAAATTGAAATATCAATGAATAATTGTGACTAAATATAACAAAAAACACTCATAAAGTACAGAGAATTCTAAATAAAAGCAGACAAAGAAGCAATGCACAAAATTGTGCTTGAGTGATGCAAGGCATGGAAGGCATATTATCCCAGATATTTTTCTATCACTTGCTTTTGAGTTGTAGCTATTATTCCCTCCTCATACATAGCTACCATCTCATTGGCTGTGAGCCTGTAAATTTGCTGCATATGCTCTCGTATTCATGCGATTTTGGCCCTTGGAACCATAGGCATATCCTATTAAATTCTACTGAGTTTTCAAAGGAAGCTATTCCCTTTCCATGATGATGGGTAAGAACAAGGACTTCTGCAATATAAGTTTACCATAGAAATAATTCTAGTAGCTAGTAGAAAACTTAATTAAATTCTTTTTGCTTTTTACCATTGACTTTTGCAATATAAGTTTTTAAATTAGAAAGAAAGAAAGAATTTAAATTAAGGTTTCCACCAGCTACCTAGTGTATTCCTGTCATTAATTCAATAATAAATAAAAGAAAAAATAACTAGGGTCCTATCGGGATAAGACAATAGCTAGCTTATCTTGTCTTTTTTAGATTTCATTTTATAGTGAACCAACAATCTCTATGCATGCATTGCAAAGCTGGAATAGAATTTTGAAATGGTTTAAAGGGTCTGACTAAAAACTATTTGTTCATTCCAATAAAGAGAAATGTATAATCCTAATTTGCAGTCTAGTTCACATTTTGTTTAGGCATGACAAGAGCAGTATGCAACAACACACTTGCCCAATCAATCTGGATACAATGGATGATGAAAATTAATCTGAAAGTCTTGCCACATGCTGTTGAAATTGTGGTGTGCAGTCTTAACCACTTGCTGAGACCAGAAGCCAAGTCCCTTCTTTAGTTCTCCAGCTAGATTGGACATGTTCAAAACTGGACAATGTGGTCAATAATAGCGTGGACTTTTGGGGTGACGCAGATTCCAAGATCAATATAGGCTTCTTCGAATGCCCGGACTTGATTCTCAAAGTCTCCACACACACACTCATACCAAAGCATGAGGCCTTTACATTGCGGAAGCAGCATAGGGCATGAGCTATAGGCATTGCCAAAAACACATTGTGCTGAGCCAGCATTGCAATCAAAATGTTGACACCATTTAGAAGACACTCGCAGGCATTTCTGGCAAAGTTCCCACTGTTCTGCAATGGTTGTCGAAGGCCAAGCTGCTATAGCCAGTCATCTGTGCTTATCTGACAGTCTTTGAGTCCTTGCAGTTGAGTGTCCAGTTCTTCAAATAGTCAATTGGTCACGCCAAGCAAGAGATGCAGCCCCATTGGTGGAATGGCCTGGAGCACCATCGTGCTATCTGGAACTTCGAGCAGAGGAGGATGCACATAGCTTTTGAAAGCAGCAGCAGACACATTGCGCGGCGCTTTTTCTTCTACAGTGTGCTGGTACTCAAATGCCTGTAGCCAAATATTGCCAATCAATCTCAACACATTCATGTGGTCTGGATTAGAAAAATCAATCTTGGCAGTCTTACACCAAGGGCAGGGATGGGTGCTGCTGCAGCACTGAAGTCCCAGGATCGCATTTAAAATTTTCATATCAACTGACTGTACAGAATGAAAATCCTTGAAAATTAAAAAGATTCAGGATCTGCTGCAGATTATTGTTGGACTCAGAAACAGTTTCAGCAATGCCAAGCAGGAGCAGTTTACAGACTCCTATCCTCAAAATGGAAATGGCATGTGCCTTCTGTGTATGTGCTGCAACTTCCAGTAGGTTGATCTTTTAAACCTTGAGCAGGCACAATGCTAACACAAAACTTCAAGAAGCTGCCTCTGCTGTCTATGCCAACTTTTATCAATGCGCTGTCATCCACACTGACCTGACAACGTGTTATCACTCTGCCAATCAGAGCTAGAAGATTAGTGCAGAATATAATGCTGTGCATTTCCCTTTTTCCTTTGGCACAGTCCATTTCTAGATTAGTCAACTCAAACAAATCATCTAGAGCAGAGTCAATGGTGCTCAGTTTGCTGCGCAAATTTGGCTCAATGCTTTTGTGTCCTTTCCATGCTCGAAAAAATTGGGCGGCCAACTTAGTCTGCCAACCAGTCAAATACAGCATCTGCTAGAATTGGCTGAATTCCTCTGCTGGTACGGCGCAGCCACCTCTCATTGATGTAGAACTACTAGCCCATTGCCCAACATACACTATAAGATCACAACCTCTAGTTGCCATTTAAAAGCTAGAGTTTGAGTTGGTAAAAGCAGCCTTAGCTTTAATCATGTCACTTGCATGGATTTTGGCACCTCGTCGGTCTAGCGACAACTTACTGAATAGATTTTCTCATTGCTGTGTTGCATGCAGTAGTGAAGCAAACCTCTGCCGACCATTGAGTGGCAGTGCTGGCAGATGACAACAGGTTATGCCGGTGGCAGACCATGATCTGGATCTGAACACTTGGGATACAGCTTGGGGTTGTCCAAGCAAATGTGGCTCTGGTTTCCATGTTCCCAGGCCTTTCCTAATCATGTTGAACTGGGCAGTCTCACATATTTTGCAAGCACAACTGCTGGACTGTTGTGTAATCTTTGTTGGGCTCACCTTTATGACCTCAGATGAGTTCATCAAAACATTTAGCACTTTAATGCCCTTGTCAATGTCAGCCAGAAGCTTGTTGCATCAGGCACAGAGTGCTGCAAGTAGCTGCTTATCATTCGCATTGTAGTTTGACAAAAAGTGTGCTTAAATATGTTTCAGTGAGGCATTACCTATTTGTTGCATTGATGAGCCCTTTTTGTAGCATAGCAAGCAGATCTTGAGACAATTTTCTTTGTGTGATAGTGCATGCGTTGCATGGCTCATTTCTTTATATCGCAAGGTGAGTAGAAATATTGAAAGTAGGCTTGAAGCTCATTATGGACTGCAAGTCAAGTCACTAACAAATACAGGTCAAGCTTGGTTTTTGAAAAGAAATCGTGCCTTGCAGAATTTATCATCAATTGATTTTATTATATAAGTAGGAAGCATACAACCAACATGCCTATAACAATCTAGAGTCAAGTACACAGGACAGAGCATACTCAAGCTCATGGGCCAGAGGGACCAAATTTGAGTACATGGCAAAGCCACACAATCCAAACCTTGCTGAGTTACATACAACTTTTATATTCATGTGTTGCATTATTGAAGTTGGTTTAATAATTGAAATTGGCTATCACTGGTTTAACTTACTTTGATCTATGGTTCTACCCATATGTACAATCAATGCAAATTATGCATATCACAAGCTATGGAATGAAGTACTTGTAGAATGGAGACATCACAGGTTGCCAGAGTCGAACCTTCCATGCAGTTTTTATCCATAAGGTATGCCTTGAACTCATAGGAGTCCTTAATGAAAGTGGGTTGCACTTGGGCAATCGGTTTAAGAAAGAAGTCTATGTATTTCTCTGTCATACCACAGCAGCCAGGTTGCAATAGACAATTCCTGTTCTGCCATTTACTCCCAACACTGAGACCATGGGGCGAGGGACGAGAGTATTCCTTTCAATTTTGCGGAAAAAGAAATGAAATTTAGAAACAAAAAACAGTAAAACAACAAAGGTACAACACTTAGAAAAACAGCGCACGCATTGTAACCAACAAGTAACATTTCTAAAAATTATATTTGAAGTATTAGTTACTTTACTGTCAAAATAAAAAAGAACAATTCAAGAACTAGTTATTATCAAACATGTTTGAACATTTAAATACTGGGAAACAACTGTGAAAATATTACAATGAAACACAGTTTGCGAGGTTTTGGCTATAGATCCAAGCCGCAATGTGACACATGACAACGCTAGCTGCCAAGTTGCCACATTGTTGTGTCGTGCTATGCGACGCATGACGACACCAGGTTTCCAGTGTCGCGCCACTTGACACATCACTTGACACCACTGTTGCGCAATGCAACACCAGGAGAATCCAAAAATGTGATGGACAGTTGTCCGCGTTTTGTCAACCTATTCCAATAGAGAGCAGAGACAAGAAAGAAGAGAAGAGAGGAGAGAGAAAAGAATAAGAGGGGAGAGGGAAAAGACAAAAGAAGAGGGGACAGAGGAGAGAAGAAAGAAGAGATGAGAGGAGAGAGAAGAGACAAGAGACAAGAGAGAAGTGAGAAAACAGAAAGGAAGATAGAAGTTTCAAAGGATACAAGGGACATAGGGAGAGGCAAAGGTAGAGGCCAGAGTTTTCCTAATATTCTGTGCAGCACCCCAGCCAACAATGTCAATGTTTGCCTCAAATCCTAATTTTGCATGAATGTACTCTACTTTATGTTTAACTCTATCCCAACTTATAAAAGTTTTTGTTTGAGTTTAATCTCAATATATGCAAAAATAGTTCCGGGGATTGGAATTCCCTGGGTTCAAAATCTGTGGGTTGTAACAGCTTGTATACTAGAAAATTCTTAGGTCTATATTGACATGAAAAATATGATTGGCTTAAAGTATCTAGCATATGGAACAATCTATTGTCACAATGTAGGAAATGTCCTTTATTGTTGCAATGCCTTTTTGATAATGTCCATTGTCTAGTATATATTAATATGACAAATAAATTTGTTTTTTTATAGTATAAACTTACAGTTTTATATAAATTTATTGTGTAAGGGGTCATTTTTTCTGGCATACTGTGTAATAAATTTGAGAGTATGGGAACTAGCCTGCAAGCCAAAGTTTGCTAACCCCTGGCCTAGGCCATAGTTAATATTATGTCCACTGTATGCTAGAACATTTTTTGGACAAAATGTGTATTGTGCACTAGAAAAAAGTTTTATCATAATGCCAAAATTTAGTCAATTTTGTTAAGAACTATGTAGGACCTAAGCCAAAGTTTGTTTAAATATTATTTTTGTAATATAGCTAAATTTTTCTAACAATATTAAAAAATTTTATGATAAAATGTGGACCATAAAATATTTCAAAATTAAAAAATGTTATGTCTTATATAGATTATTTTTAAGAGATTTAAAGTGTAGTTTCAAATATAGTTAGATAGATTTCTAAAAAATAATATTTTATCTTTTTATATAAATTGATATGCTATATTTTAAACATTGCATAGCCTGCATTATGCCATGTTGCTACATTGCACCTATGTTATCTATCAGATTCACTAAGCTATTGACCTGAGAAGGTTTCTATGCATTGGAATTTTCTTGGCATAAATGTCATCTTAGGAGTAGGGCCTAAGGATATTAGTGAGGGTCCTATAACTTGCCACTATGCATACAAAAAGTAAAGTTAATAAAAAATTGTTTTTTTGCAAATAAATAACTTTGCAATGCAACCACATAGTATGAAAATCAAGTATAAACTAGAAAGAAGAGAAAAGTACTTAATAATAAGGAAAAAATAAATCTTTATTGGGCTTTCATTGGGATATTAACAAACTATAATATTATTTTTTTATAAAAATGGCTGTTAAAAAACTGTCACCCATAAAAATAGTTGCTTTTATATTTTTAAAATTGAAAAAAAAATTTAAGTTTTGAGTATAAAAAGTAAGTAGAAAATGCAAAGCAAAAATTATTTTTTTAATTTTTAACCAATTTTTTTCTAGTAGATATACTTGAAATACTTCGGGTGTGTCATAAGTAATGTCACTGATGTGAAAACAGACAAACTTGCAATCGCAGATTAACAAAGCTGTACCACTCAACAACATAGAGTCCCCCAATATCAATCACCCTCTGGCGGTGCTCATACAGCTTGTCCACCTCAGCCTGCAGGTGTTTTTCCTTCAACTGCCATAACCAGTGCAACGCGGCCTGTTTGACCTCTTCATGGTTTGCAACTCTTCTTGGAAAAGTCAGCCTTCAGCCATTTGAACAGGAATCTCTTGCAAAAGTTGAAGTCTGGGCTGTAGGGACTGTCAGAGCATATTCACTCGCCGTACAGGCAGAAAATTCGAAACAGCCTTCAGATGTGCAGCCGTGCGGTGTCCATCTGCCACAGAACTTCGTCCCGGTGACATGGATTTGACCGGAGAGTGCGGCTCAGTGCGCCAGAGGTCTCCAGTGTGCCGGACAAAGTCGATAAAATACTGGCCATCGACCTTGGTGTTCGGTGGAGTTGTGCAGATGGAGACTCGTTTGTTTGGCGTGAAGGCTACCAGCAGCATGGTCTTCTTGTCCGAGATGGACTTCCTAGTCACCATCGGCCTGAAGTCCCCAGCTCCCAGCCAGCAGCGATTATCTGCCTTGCTGCCCTTGCCATCCAGGTGGAGCCAGCTTTCATCCTCAGCAACCAGGCAGTTTAGGATGTCATTCAAGCCCCGGCTGCTAAACACCTTGCGGATCTGCTTGGTGCAGGCGTCATGTCGAGATTCATGGTGATTTTTGTTCGCTGCATAGATGGTTTTTCATCGCGTTGCACTTGCTAAATCTGCTTGGCGTATTCTTGCGATAGCTTGGGCCATAAACAACCTATGCACGTCTCAAATGCACTGCTATTGCTTCACTAAGTATACTTTGCAGCTACACTACCCACAAGTCCATGTGCCTACATATTTTAGACAGAGGCCTGCACTGACATTACTTATGACACACCCGAAGTATTAACAACTTCTAATTGTTTTAATTTTTTAACAGATTAGCTTTGTCATCCCTAGTTAGGAAATAACTTTTAGTAATTTATGTCTGCTTTAAAGGGAAAAAAGAATTAAAGGCATTGGTAGTAGCAAAAATAGCTAAAAACATTTTTATATGATCCCTAGGCATTTTACGCCTAAGGCTAGCTTTTAAGCATATATTGTTTAGTACCATTATATTAAAATGATAGCCTCAATAATAACAATATATACATTGTCCTGAGTGCAGTTCCACTTAGACTAGGCTTTATTAAAATTAGAAGATCAAAAACATGATATGAACTCTAGTGAGATTTTGATAGTTATAGTTTTACTATTTTTTGATTTGATAAATCTTATTTGCCTAAGTAAAAAGACACCTTACTTTGATAATTGGTTAAGTAAGAAAAATTATAAAACTTTTGGTATTTTAAAATTTTCTACATTTTGCCTATTAGGCATTATGATCGCATTTGCACAAAAACTTTTACTTAGTATGCTTAGTAAAAAATATGTTAACCTTGTTATCTATAAATAGCATTGGAAAACAAAATTGGCTTGAATTTATAATGCTATATTTACTAAGAAATAAAACTAATTTAACTATTTGGCAAATATAGATTAAGTAAAGTATGGAGATTTATAACAGCACTATATAAAGTATTTGTAATTCAAAATACAAGTCTTGCCAATTGTTAATGCCTTTAGCAAAATCATTGCTATATTTCCCAGTCTTGAATAGCCATCTGAACCCTTCAATAACCCAGTCTGCATGAACCCTTCCCCAACCTCTGACACTTAAATAGCCCAGTCTGAACCCCTCCCCAACCTCTGACACTTGAATAACCCAGTCTGAACCCCTTCCCAACCTCTGACACTTAAATAGCCCAGTCTGAACCCCTCCCCAACCTCTGACACTTGAATAACCCAGTCTGAACCCCTCCCCAACCTCTGACACTTGAATAACCCAGTCTGAACCCCTTCCAACACTTGAATAACCCAGTCTGAACCCCTCCCCAACCTCTGACACTTGAGTAGCCCAGTCTGAACCCCTCCCCAACCTCTGACACTTGAGTAGCCCAGTCTGAACCCCTCCCCAACCTCTGACACTTGAATAACCCAGTCTGAACCCCTCCCCAACCTCTGACACTTGAATAACCCAGTCTGAACCCCTCCCCAACCTCTGACACTTGAATAACCCAGTCTGAACCCCTTCCCAACCTCTGACACTTGAATAGCCCAGTCTGAACCCCTCCCCAACCTCTGACACTTGAGTAGCCCAGTCTGAACCCCTCCCCAACCTCTGACACTTGAATAGCCCAGTCTGAACCTCTCCCCAACCTCTGACACTTGAATAGCCCAGTCTGAACCCCTCCCCAACCTCTGACACTTGAATAACCCAGTCTGAACCCCTTCCAACACTTGAATAACCCAGTCTGAACCCCTCCCCAACCTCTGACACTTGAATAGCCCAGTCTGAACCCCTCCCCAACCTCTGACACTTGAATAACCCAGTCTGAACCCCTCCCCGAACCTTTGACACTTGAATAACCCAGTCTGAACCCCTCCCCAACCTCTGACACTTGAATAACCCAGTCTGAACCCCTCCCCAACCTCTGACACTTCAATAACCCAGTCTGCATGAACCCTTCCCCAACCTCTGACACTTAAATAGCCCAGTCTGAACCCCTCCCCAATCTCTGACACTTGAATAACCCAGTCTGAACCCCTTCCCAACCTCTGACACTTGAATAGCCCAGTCTGAACCCCTCCCCAACCTCTGACACTTGAATAACCCAGTCTGAACCCCTCCCCAACCTCTGACACTTGAGTAGCCCAGTCTGAACCCCTCCCCAACCTCTGACACTTGAATAACCCAGTTTGAACCCCTCCCCAACCTCTGACACTTGAATAGCCCAGTCTGAACCCCTCCCCAACCTCTGACACTTGAATAACCCAGTCTGAACCCCTTCCCAACCTCTGACACTTGAATAGCCCAGTCTGAACCCCTCCCCAACCTCTGACACTTGAATAACCCAGTCTGAACCCCTCCCCAACCTCTGACACTTGAATAACCCAGTCTGAACCCCTTCCAACACTTGAATAACCCAGTCTGAACCCCTCCCCAACCTCTGACACTTAAGTAGCCCAGTCTGAACCCCTCCCCAACCTCTGACACTTGAGTAGCCCAGTCTGAACCCCTCCCGAACCTCTGACACTTGAATAACCCAGTCTGAACCCCTCCCCAACCTCTGACACTTGAATAACCCAGTCTGAACCCCTTCCCAACCTCTGACACTTGAATAGCCCAGTCTGAACCCCTCCCCAACCTCTGACACTTGAGTAGCCCAGTCTGAACCCCTCCCCAACCTCTGACACTTGAATAGCCCAGTCTGAACCTCTCCCCAACCTCTGACACTTGAATAGCCCAGTCTGAACCCCTCCCCAACCTCTGACACTTGAATAACCCAGTCTGAACCCCTCCCCAACCTCTGACACTTAAGTAGCCCAGTCTGAACCCCTCCCCAACCTCTGACACTTGAGTAGCCCAGTCTGAACCCCTCCCGAACCTCTGACACTTGAATAACCCAGTCTGAACCCCTCCCCAACCTCTGACACTTGAATAACCCAGTCTGAACCCCTTCCCAACCTCTGACACTTGAATAGCCCAGTCTGAACCCCTCCCCAACCTCTGACACTTGAGTAGCCCAGTCTGAACCCCTCCCCAACCTCTGACACTTGAATAGCCCAGTCTGAACCTCTCCCCAACCTCTGACACTTGAATAGCCCAGTCTGAACCCCTCCCCAACCTCTGACACTTGAATAACCCAGTCTGAACCCCTTCCAACACTTGAATAACCCAGTCTGAACCCCTCCCCAACCTCTGACACTTGAATAGCCCAGTCTGAACCCCTCCCCAACCTCTGACACTTGAATAACCCAGTCTGAACCCCTCCCCAACCTCTGACACTTGAGTAGCCCAGTCTGAACCCCTCCCCAACCTCTGACACTTCAATAACCCAAACTGCATGAAACCTTCCCCAACCTCTGACACTTAAATAGCCCAGTCTGAACCCCTCCCCAATCTCTGACACTTGAATAACCCAGTCTGAACCCCTTCCCAACCTCTGACACTTGAATAGCCCAGTCTGAACCCCTCCCCAACCTCTGACACTTGAATAACCCAGTCTGAACCCCTCCCCAACCTCTGACACTTGAGTAGCCCAGTCTGAACCCCTCCCCAACCTCTGACACTTGAATAACCCAGTCTGAACCCCTCCCCAACCTCTGACACTTGAATAGCCCAGTCTGAACCCCTCCCCAACCTCTGACACTTGAATAACCCAGTCTGAACCCCTTCCCAACCTCTGACACTTGAATAGCCCAGTCTGAACCCCTCCCCAACCTCTGACACTTGAATAACCCAGTCTGAACCCCTCCCCAACCTCTGACACTTGAATAACCCAGTCTGAACCCCTTCCAACACTTGAATAACCCAGTCTGAACCCCTCCCCAACCTCTGACACTTAAGTAGCCCAGTCTGAACCCCTCCCCAACCTCTGACACTTGAGTAGCCCAGTCTGAACCCCTCCCGAACCTCTGACACTTGAATAACCCAGTCTGAACCCCTCCCCAACCTCTGACACTTGAATAACCCAGTCTGAACCCCTTCCCAACCTCTGACACTTGAATAGCCCAGTCTGAACCCCTCCCCAACCTCTGACACTTGAGTAGCCCAGTCTGAACCCCTCCCCAACCTCTGACACTTGAATAGCCCAGTCTGAACCTCTCCCCAACCTCTGACACTTGAATAGCCCAGTCTGAACCCCTCCCCAACCTCTGACACTTGAATAACCCAGTCTGAACCCCTCCCCAACCTCTGACACTTAAGTAGCCCAGTCTGAACCCCTCCCCAACCTCTGACACTTGAGTAGCCCAGTCTGAACCCCTCCCGAACCTCTGACACTTGAATAACCCAGTCTGAACCCCTCCCCAACCTCTGACACTTGAATAACCCAGTCTGAACCCCTTCCCAACCTCTGACACTTGAATAGCCCAGTCTGAACCCCTCCCCAACCTCTGACACTTGAGTAGCCCAGTCTGAACCCCTCCCCAACCTCTGACACTTGAATAGCCCAGTCTGAACCTCTCCCCAACCTCTGACACTTGAATAGCCCAGTCTGAACCCCTCCCCAACCTCTGACACTTGAATAACCCAGTCTGAACCCCTTCCAACACTTGAATAACCCAGTCTGAACCCCTCCCCAACCTCTGACACTTGAATAGCCCAGTCTGAACCCCTCCCCAACCTCTGACACTTGAATAACCCAGTCTGAACCCCTCCCCGAACCTTTGACACTTGAATAACCCAGTCTGAACCCCTCCCCAACCTCTGACACTTGAATAACCCAGTCTGAACCCCTCCCCAACCTCTGACACTTCAATAACCCAGTCTGCATGAACCCTTCCCCAACCTCTGACACTTAAATAGCCCAGTCTGAACCCCTCCCCAATCTCTGACACTTGAATAACCCAGTCTGAACCCCTTCCCAACCTCTGACACTTGAATAGCCCAGTCTGAACCCCTCCCCAACCTCTGACACTTGAATAACCCAGTCTGAACCCCTCCCCAACCTCTGACACTTGAGTAGCCCAGTCTGAACCCCTCCCCAACCTCTGACACTTGAATAACCCAGTCTGAACCCCTCCCCAACCTCTGACACTTGAATAGCCCAGTCTGAACCCCTCCCCAACCTCTGACACTTGAATAACCCAGTCTGAACCCCTTCCCAACCTCTGACACTTGAATAGCCCAGTCTGAACCCCTCCCCAACCTCTGACACTTGAATAACCCAGTCTGAACCCCTCCCCAACCTCTGACACTTGAATAACCCAGTCTGAACCCCTTCCAACACTTGAATAACCCAGTCTGAACCCCTCCCCAACCTCTGACACTTAAGTAGCCCAGTCTGAACCCCTCCCCAACCTCTGACACTTGAGTAGCCCAGTCTGAACCCCTCCCGAACCTCTGACACTTGAATAACCCAGTCTGAACCCCTCCCCAACCTCTGACACTTGAATAACCCAGTCTGAACCCCTTCCCAACCTCTGACACTTGAATAGCCCAGTCTGAACCCCTCCCCAACCTCTGACACTTGAAGAGCCCAGTCTGAACCCCTCCCGAACCTCTGACACTTGAATAACCCAGTCTGAACCCCTCCCGAACCTCTGACACTTGAATAACCCAGTCTGAACCCCTCCCCAACCTCTGACACTTGAATAACCCAGTCTGAACCCCTTCCAACACTTGAATAACCCAGTCTGAACCCCTCCCCAACCTCTGACACTTAAGTAGCCCAGTCTGAACCCCTCCCCAACCTCGGACACTTGAATAACCCAGTCCGAACCCCTCCCCAACCTCTGACACTTGAATAACCCAGTCTGAACCCCTCCCCAACCTCTGACACTTGAATAACCCAGTCTGAACCCCTCCCCGAACCTCTGACACTTGAATAACCCAGTCTGAACCTCCCAACCTGAACCAGGCCAGCCTAACATTTCGAGATCGACAATTCTACCTGAATGGGGTGAAGTTTCAAATTCTATCTGGAGCAATTCATTACTTCCGCGTGCCACAGGATTATTGGCGTGATAGGCTGCTCAAGCTGAAGGCAGCCGGTTTCAATACTGTAGAGACGTGAGTTACTCTGCCTGTAATCAATTCTGTTTATACCTATATTGTGTTTGTTTGTTTGAACACCTGTGTCTTTATTTGCGCATGAAATTGTTTCTTTTTTTCAATTAGCTACGCACCTTGGAATCTACACGAGGATACTAAAGGCAACTTCAATTTCAATGGCATGCTCAATGTCAGGTTAGTTAGTCCATTAATACTCTTGCGTAGCCATCTAATTGGTATATAACTATGATATTCACACTGGTGAAGAAGGACAGCACTAGTGAGGCAGGGTCTCAGAGGCTGATTGTGAGGTTGTGCCATAGCTCTATTCCTGTAGGGATGGTGGTAGAGTCGGAGAGAGAGAGAGTGGGGGAGTCATAGAATAGAGAGGGAGAGGTAGATTCATAGAATGGAAGGTATTGCTGTAGGAGGGAGAGGTAGAGCAGTAGGAGGGAGAGGTAGAGCAGTAGAAGGGAGAGGTAGAGCAGTAGAAGGGAGAGGTAGAGCAGTAGAAGGGAGAGGTAGAGCAGTAGAAGGGAGAGGTAGAGCAGTAGAAGTGAGTGGTAGAGCAGTAGAAGTGAGTGGCAGAGCAGTAGAAGGGAGAGGTAGAGCAGTAGAAGGGAGAGGTAGAGCAGTAGAACGGAGTGGCAGAGCAGTAAAAGGGAGAGGTAGAGCAGTAGGAGGTATCGAGAGTTTAGGGGCTGGGCGACGGGAACTGAGATCTGACGCAATGCATTTTGAAGGGCATTTTATCAAAGTTGAGCTAATGCACGCGTTCCGTTCGATAAAAAATTGTAGAAAATTTTTCAAGCTGGCCCAGGAGCTGGGGCTCTACGTAATTTTCAGGCCGGGCCCGTTTATCTGCTCCGAGTGGGAGTTCGGCGGCATGCCCGGGTCAGTAATTCTCTGCCTTTTGCTTGCATTCTATGTACTCTAGGGGTGAAATTTTGATTTCTATGTACTCTAGGGGTGAGATTTCGATTTCTATGTACTCTAGGGGTGAGATTTCGATTTCTATGTACTCTAGGGGTGAGATTTCGATTTCTATGTACTCTAGGGGTGAGATTTCGATTTCTATGTACTCTAGGGGTGAGATTTCGATTTCTATGTACTCTAGGGGTGAGATTTCGATTTCTATGTACTCTAGGGGTGAGATTTCGATTTCTATGTACTCTAGGGGTGAGATTTCAATTTCTATGTACTCTAGGGGTGAGATTTCGACTTCTATGTACTCTAGGGGTGAGATTTCGATTTCTATGTACTCTAGGGGTGAGATTTCGATTTCTATGTACTCTAGGGGTGAGATTTCGATTTCTATGTACTCTAGGGGTGAGATTTCGATTTCTATGTACTCTATGGGTGATATTTCGATTTATATGTACTAAAGGGGTGAGCTCTACCATAGGAGGCTGTGATAGTTTTTTTCTCTAAGCATAGAGAGGCCAAAATTTTGACGCATTCTTATTGATATCATTCGACTCCATTCTCCTGCAACCGCAGGTGGCTCCTGTCCGATCCGAACATGCGAGTCCGCAGCATGTACATGGGATTCACGCAGGCCGCCGAGGACTACCTCAGAGTGGTCATCAACGAGGTTGCCGACCTGCAGATGAGCCGCGGCGGGCCAATCATTGCCTTTCAGGTTTGCTTTTAGTGTTGGCTTTTGCTCACCCGCTCACTCACTGACACTCTTTCACTCACTCGCTCACTCACTCACTCACTCACACTCATTCACTCGCTCACTCACTCACTCACTCACTCACTCACTCACTTACTTACTCACTCACTCACTCACTCGCTCACTCATTCACTCACTCACTTGCTGACACTCATTCACTCACTCACTCACTTACTCATTCATTCAATCATTCAATCATTTACTCTCTCGCTTACTCACTCACTCACTCACTCACTCACTCACTCACTCACTCACTCTTTCGTTTACTCACTCACTCACTCACTCTTTCGCTCACTCACTCACTCACTCACTCACTCACTCACTCACTGACATTCATTCACTCAGGTGGAGAACGAGTACGGCAGCTACGGCGACAACGGCCGCTACCTGCAGCACCTGGCAGACTCGATGCGCCGCAGCGGTGTAGTGGAAGCCCTGTTTACCAGCGACGGTGACGAAGGCATCCGGCACGCCAAGCCGTTGGCCGGGGCGTTCGCCGGCATCAACTACAACAGCAAGGCGCATGCCAAGTGGCTGCAGTCCATTGTCAAAGGCTGGAACCCCAATTTGCCAATATTTGCTACCGAACTGTGGACTGGCTGGTTCCTGCCCTGGGGAGCCAAGGATAAGAATCAGGTTAGTCTTCTAAATTTGTTGCGTCGCAGATTTTTTGGCCATTTGAACTTTTGAAGGTCCTTGGGTGTCACTGGGCGGTTAGCCCAAGGGTCACGTGATGGTTAGTTTAAAGGTCAAGTGATGGTTAGTTTAAAGATCATGTGACGGTTAGTTTGAAGGTCACGAGCCGGTTAGTTTAAAGGTCAAGTAACGGTTAGTTTAAAGGTCATGGGAAGGTTAGTTTGAAGGTTACGAGCCGGTTAGTTTAAAGGTCAAGTAACGGTTAGTTTAAAGGTCATGGGAAGGTTAGTTTGAAGGTCACGTGATCGTTAGATTAAAGGTCAAGTGACGGTTATTTTGAATGTCGAGTGACGGTTAGTTTAAAGGTCACGTGAAGGTTTTTTTTATTAGAGGCAGCGGGGTTGTGTGCACCCTGGCGCACTTTAAGCGACATAGGCACACAACTGGCGAGAGGCATTACTGCCCATTCCGCCGACTCCCCTGAGCAGGCATACAAGCGCGCGGATACGTACGCAGGCACACGCTCACACAGGAGTGTACAGCGGCCCTAACTTTATATTATCGTTAGGCATGTACACTTCACTGCGCCTTGGGGGTTGGCTCTCAAGGCCGTTAATTGCACGAGCAGAGCCAAGCCGAGATTCCAATTCAGCCCCAAATTAATGTGACTGCACTTGGAATCGAGCCTGGGTCGCTGGCACACCAGAGCAGCTGCGCTACCGCTGGGCTACGGCCCCCCTTCACGTGAAGGTTAGGTTGAAACCTACATGACGGTTGGTTTAGAGGACACGCGACAGTTAAAAGGTCTAGTGGCGGTTTTTCAGGATCGCTCTCCATATCACATGGCTGTCACTTAAAAGATCACATGCCGGTCATTGACTAATCACCAACATCGCACCCCATCATCGCAGGTGATCAGCCTGCCAGACCTGGTAGACTCGGTCACCAGCCTGCTAGACCAGGGCGCCAGCATCAATCTGTACATGTTCCACGGCGGCACCAATTTCGGTTTCATGAACGGCTACAACGGCATCACCGGATCGCTGCTAATCACCAGCTACGATTATGACGCCCCGCTGAGCGAGAACGGGCAGCCAACTGAAAAATATCACCGAATTCGCGAGCTCATGCTGGCCAGGCTGTCTAAAACTGCCGTGAAAAGCTTGCCGGATATACCGGCCCCGATTCCTACCAAGGACTATGGTGAGGCATATAGGGTCAATTGGGGCCAATAGGGGTCATTCTGGTCAATAATCAAACTAATGAACCTAAAATTGCTTTTATCTCAAAAGATGCTTCTTTTTAACAAAATCTTTGTTATAATGTTTCAAAATTTCCGGGTTTTTATTTTATATAACAAAAAACAAAAGTTATTAACAGGCGTAAAAATTATAATTGAAAAATCTTTGAAAAGTTATACAGGAAAAACTTGTCCGAAATGACACCTGACCGAAATTATACCTGACCGAAATCACACCTGACCGAAATTACACCTGACCGAAATGACACCTGACCGAAATTATACCTGACCGAAATGACACCTGACCGAAATTATACCTGACCGAAATTACACCTGACCGAAATCACACTTGACAGAAATTATACCTGACCGAAATGACACCTGACCGAAATCACACCTGACCGAAATCACACCTGACCGAAATGACACCTGACCGAAATCACACCTGACCGAAATGACACCTGACCGAAATCACACCTGACCGAAATGACACCTGACCGAAATCACACCTGACCGAAATCACACCTGACCGAAATCACACCTGACCGAAATGACACCTGACCGAAATCACACCTGACCGAAATGACACCTGACCGAAATCACACCTGACCGAAATGACACCTGACCGAAATCACACCTGACCGAAATTACACCTGACCGAAATTACACCTGACCGAAATGACACCTGACCAAATTACACCTGACCGAAATGACACCTGACCGAAATCACACCTGACCGAAATGACACCTGACCGAAATCACACCTGACCGAAATGACACCTGACCGAAATCACACCTGACCGAAATTACACCTGACCGAAATTACACCTGACCGAAATGACACCTGACCGAAATTACACCTGACCGAAATTATACCTGACCGAAATCACACCTGACCGAAATCACACCTGACCGAAATTACACCTGACCGAAATCACACCTGACCGAAATTATACCTGACCGAAATTACACCTGACCAAAATTACATCTGACCAAAATCACACCTGAATAAAGTTACTCCAAGTTTGGATAAAAATCTTCACTGCTTAAGAAGGTATCTGACATTTCAGGTAATTGGCCAGTGAAATGGACCATGCACTGGGACAAACTTGTTGAAATGGTCGATGTAAGTTTGTCTATTGTGTACAAGTCACTTTTTTAATCCTATTGTGCGATTATACGTATTTATAAACTTGCCTTCTTTTAGAAGACAACAATGTCTGAGACTCTAAAGTTCATGGAGGAGGTGCACCAGAACTACGGCTTTATTTTGTACCGGTCCGCTTTTGATTCCGCTAAGAACCTCACTATTTTTGGCCACGTTGCTGACAGGGCTCAGGTATGGCTGATTTATTATAGCTCTCTTTTGAATGTCCTGGGGGAATCTATTGAGAATCCTAGGGGAATCTATTGAGAATCCTGTGGGGATCTATTGAGAATCATGTGGGGACCTATTGATAATCCTGTGGGGATCTATTAAGAATCATGTGGGGAATCTACTGAGAATCCTGTGGTGATCCATTGATAATCCTGTGGGGATCTATTGATGATCCTGTGAGGATCTATTAAGAATCATGTGGGGATCTATTGATGATCCTGTGGGGATCTATTGATAATCATGTGGGGATCTATTGATAATCCTGTGGGGATCTATTGATAATCCTGTGGGGATCTATTGATAATCATGTGGGGATCTATTGATAATCCTGTGGGGATCTATTGATAATCCTGTGAGGATCTATTAAGAATCATGTGGGGATCTATTGATAATCCTGTGGGGATCTATTGATAATCATGTGGGGATCTATTGATAATCCTGTGGGGATCTATTGATAATCCTGTGAGGATCTATTAAGAATCATGTGGGGATCTATTGATGATCCTGTGGGGATCTATTGATAATCATGTGGGGATCTATTGATAATCCTGTGGGGATCTATTGATAATCCTGTGAGGATCTATTAAGAATCATGTGGGGATCTATTGATGATCCTGTGGGGATCTATTGGTAATCCTGTGG
Organism: Macrostomum lignano; assembly: GCA_002269645.1. NCBI lineage: Eukaryota > Metazoa > Platyhelminthes > Macrostomidae > Macrostomum > Macrostomum lignano. The sequence goes on along the minus strand of NIVC01001579.1, from coordinate 34,233 downwards.
GGATCTATTGATAATCCTGTTGGGATCTATTGATAATCCTGTGGGGATCTATTGATAATCCTGTTGGGATCCATTGAGAATCCTGTGAGAATCTATTGATAATCCTGTGGGGATCTATTGATGATCCTGTATGATCTATTAATAATCCTGTGGGGATCTATTGGTAATCCTGTATGATCTATTGATAATCCTGTGGGGATCTATTGGTAATCCTAGGGGATCTATTGATAATCCTGTGGGGATCTATTGATAATCCTGTGGGAATCTGTTGATAATCCTGTGGGGATCTATTGATAATCCTGTGGGGATCTATTGATAATCCTGTGGGGATCTATTGATAATCCTGTGGGGATCTATTGATGATCCTGTATGATCTATTAATAATCCTGTGGGGATCTATTGATAATCCTGTGGGGATCTATTGATAATCCTGTTGGGATCCATTGAGAATCCTTTGGGAGATCTATTGATAATCCTGGGACAGTTGAGGCCTCTATTTAAGTCTTTGGATTTGGAGTTATTAAAAAATGAAATACAGCAGCATCGCACTGGCATGTCTGTCAATCACACGCAGGTGCTCGTCAACGGTGCTCCCATCGACCCGGCCGACCCCATGTCCGGAGTGGTGTACCACCCGCTGCCTGAGGCCGCCCCGCCTGTCACCCACCTCAGCCTGGCCAAGTCGCTACCCAGCCGCAAAGCTGCTGCCGCCGCTGTCGCCGATCAAGCGGCATCCTCGTCTTCCAGCGTCCTCGACGTCCTTGTTGAAAACCTCGGCCGGGTGAACTACGCCACCTTCCAGTCGAGTTCGTTTAATCGCCAACGCAAAGGCGTGTCTGCGGCGGTGCCGGCGGCTTCGAGCAAGTCATCGCCAGGCGTGCAATCGCCGGGCCAGCTGGCCCTGGACGGCCGGCCGCTTCGCAGCTACAAAATTGTCTCGTTGGACTTTCGCAAGCCGTTCCTGGCCAAACTGCTGGGTAGCAACGAGGCCTGGAAACCCGTGCGCAAGCCGCCCGTCCCGCCTAAGGTTCCAGTCGTCTCCGCCGCCGCTGCCAACGGCACAGCCGGAGCTCCCGCCACCGCGGCGCCCGCCGTCTACCCCGGACCCAGTCTGCACCGTGTCCTGCTAGACATCGGCGCCGATGAGCTGCCGCGTGACACCTTCGTCGACATGTCGGACTGGGTCAAGGGCGTCGTGTTCGTCAACGGGGAGAACATCGGCCGGTACTGGAATGTCGGCCCGCAGAAGACTCTGTACCTGCCGGCTCCGTTTCTGCGCTCGGGACAGAACGAGGTGATTGATAACTTCTAGGAGAGGATTGGAATTCTCCTGCATTCTGTCCCAGATCCTTTTGTTTCCTCTTTGCTGCTTGTTCTTCTGTTCCTCTCACTGTCTCTCTCTCTCCCTACATATCATCTCTTCTCGCTCTCTATCTGCGATTCATCTCCCCCCTATTTACCTCTGCCTATCTGCTCTCTCCCCTCTCTGCCCTGCTCTCTCCCCTCTATGCCCTGCTCTCTCCCCTCTCTGCCCTGCTCTCTCCCCTCTATGCCCTGCTCTCTCCCCTCTATCCTGCTCTCTCCCCTCTCTACCCTGCTCTCTCCCCTCTATCCTGCTCTCTCCCCTCTCTACCCTGCTCTCTCCCCTCTCTGCCCTGCTCTCTCCCCTCTATCCTGCTCTCTCCCCTCTCTGCCCTGCTCTCTCCCCTCTATGCCCTGCTCTCTCCCCTCTATCCTGCTCTCTCCCCTCTCTACCCTGCTCTCTCCCCTCTATCCTGCTCTCTCCCCTCTCTACCCTGCTCTCTCCCCTCTCTGCCCTGCTCTCTCCCCTCTATCCTGCTCTCTCCCCTCTCTGCCCTGCTCTCTCCCCTCTATCCTGCTCTCTCCCCTCTCTACCCTGCTCTCTCCCCTCTCTTCCCTGCTCTCTCCCCTCTCTACCCTGCTCTCTCCCCTCTCTACCCTGCTCTCTCCCCTCTCTGCCCTGCTCTCTCCCCTCTCTACCCTGCTCTCTCCCTTCTCTGCCCTGCTCTATCCCCTCTCTGCCCTGCTCTCTCCCCTCTCTGCCCTGCTCTCTCCCCTCTCTACCCTGCTCTCTCCCCTCTCTGCCCTGCTCTCTCCCCTCTCTACCCTGCTCTCTCCCTTCTCTGCCCTGCTCTCTCCCCTCTCTGCCCTGCTCTCTCCCCTCTCTGCCCTGCTCTCTCCCATCTCTGCCCTGCTCTCTCCCTTCTCTGCCCTGCTCTCTCCCCTCTCTGCCCTGCTCTCTCCCCTCTCTACCCTGCTCTCTCCCTTCTCTGCCCTGCTCTCCCCTCTCTACCCTGCTCTCTCCCCTCTCTACCCTGCTCTCTCCCTTCTCTGCCCTGCTCTCCCCTCTCTACCCTGCTCTCTCCCTTCTCTGCCCTGCTCTCTCCCCTCTCTACCCTGCTCTCTCCCCTCTCTGCCCTGCTGTCTCCCCTCTCTGCCCTGCTCTCTCCCCTCTATCCTGCTCTCTCCCCTCTCTACCCTGCTCTCTCCCCTCTCTACCCTGCTCTCTCCCCTCTCTGCCCTGCTCTCTCCCCTCTCTACCCTGCTCTCTCCCTTCTCTACCCTGCTCTCTCCCCTCTCTATCCTGCTCTCTCCCCTCTCTGCCCTGCTCTCTCCCCTCTATCCTGCTCTCTCCCCTCTCTACCCTGCTCTCTCCCCTCTATCCTGCTCTCTCCCCTCTCTGCCCTGCTCTCTCCCCTCTCTACCCTGCTCTCTCCCTTCTCTGCCCTGCTCTCTCCCCTCTCTGCCCTGCTCTCTCCCCTCTCTGCCCTGCTCTCTCCCCTCTCTGCCCTGCTCTCTCCCCTCTCTGCCCTGCTCTCTCCCCTCTATGCCCTGCTCTCTCCCCTCTATGCCCTGCTCTCTCCCCTCTATCCTGCTCTCTCCCCTCTCTACCCTGCTCTCTCCCCTCTATCCTGCTCTCTCCCATCTATCCTGCTCTCTCCCCTCTCTGCCCTGCTCTCTCCCCTCTCTGCCCTGCTCTCTCCCCTCTCTGCCCTGCTCTCTCCCCTCTCTGCCCTGCTCTCTCCCCTCTCTACCCTGCTCTCTCCCCTCTCTACCCTGCTCTCTCCCCTCTCTGCCCTGCTCTCTTCCACCTCCCTTTTTTTCCCTCTTTGATATACCTTCCCCTCTTTCCAACCTCATTCCCATAACAAAGTTCAATGTTAGCATTGGAATTAAGGCAATTAAATAATCACATTAAAAATTGCCCAGTGCACAATAAAGGCATTTCTTTTAGCACTATTTTCATGCCCATCCTCTGCAGGTGATGATATTTGAGCTGCATCGGCCGGCGGAAGGCGTCCGTTTTGTCAAATCGGCCAAGTACAGCTTCCCCGGAATCAAGCGTTGATTCGGATTTTTTGCGTTTTTTGTTCGATTGCTTGAATTGACTAAGCGGTTTTTTAATTTTGTTTCATCTCATTGCATTCTTTTTATTTTATTGTGCCATGCGAAATGTTTCATGTTGAAATTACGAAATAGTAGCAAGTCATTGGTAATCAATTAGCAGTAGTAATTATAGCAAACCCGCTGGTTCATGATGTTTTTAATTTTTGATTTTTAAATTATCGTTGCTTATTATTTTCTGTGTATTACCCAAGTTTATGTCTATGACCAGAAGTCATAGGTATATCAATGACCAGAAGTCATGGGTATATCAATGACCAGAAGTCATGGGTATATCAATGACCAGAAGTCATAGGTATGTCAATGACCAAAAGTCATGGGTATATCAATGACCAGAAGTCATAGGTATATCAATGACCAAAAGTCATGGGTATGTCAATGACCAGAAGTCATAGGTATATCAATGACCAGAAGTCATGGGTATATCAATGACCAAAAGTCATGGGTATGTCAATGACCAGAAGTCATAGGTATGTCAATGACCAGAAGTCATGGTTGTCTATGTTTGCCTTTGTTTATGACCATCAATTATTTTGTGCTTTCAGCCTCAAACTGCAATAAAAAGTGTTCATGCCTTCTAACAGATTTCCTACACGTTCTGCTTCTCTATTCCCGTTGAAGCTTTGCTCTGTAATTTTTTTCACACCAGTGTTTCTTGGTGCTGTCTATTGAATAATAGAAACTTTGTTTTGAAGGCCGATTTTCCCATTGTTTACCCAGTCTTGCTCTCGAACTCACTAGCGCGAAGTCTAGTGCCATTCTTTTCGTTTCCGTTAGTTCTTAATGCAAATATGATTAATATATTAACTTTGAAACTGATTGGGCTTGTTTGCGCGTATTTATTTTAATTGTACTAGCAAAATTAAGGAACAGGGTCCTTAGTCGCTTTCACAAGCTCGAAACTTCCTGTTTTAGAGAATTTTTGCTGAGAAATTTTTCTAGAACTTTGACTACTATGAGTAGGCAAAGCCAAAATAATATTATTTTTTCTTAAACCTTTAGCCGCCGCCTGTAGTTGCCGCCGCCGCCGCTCGTCGGCCTCCAGCGCCGTCGGCCGTCCCGACGCCGCCGCCAGCGCCGCTGGGCCGACTTCTTGACGGCCTCGAGGCGGCGCACAAATCAGACGTACGCGAATTCACCGTCGGTCACCTCAACGAGTCGCGGCTGTACAAGCCGCCAGAGCCGCCGCGGCGGAATCGCCTGCTGGAACGGGCGGACGGCGCCGGATCGCCGAATGGCGCTGTTGGGTCAACAGACACGAGCGTGCCGGTGCGACGGGTGCGACTTCTGACGCCAAAGCAGCATCAGCAGCAGCAACCTAAGGCTCCTCAGCAGCCGGAGCTGCACCGGGAAGCTCTAGTTGAAGAGATTCTGCCGCCGACGGCGCCGCCGCAGCGCTTCCTGGCGCCCGTCGAGACAGGAAGCGACGGCAGCCACGCGGCCAATTATCGTCGGGCCCAGCTGGTGCGGAAACGGGTGGTGCGGGAGCAGGACACCACCGAGCAGGACCTCATGAGCGGCTACGGTGCTGTGCGGGACCTCGAGCTGAGGCTGCAGGAGGTGAATTGAATCTGTGGGATTGGCACTGGTTTCTGACCGGAATCCATGTGTCTATGACCGGAATCCATGTGTCTATGACCGGAATCCATGTGTCTATGACTGGAATCCATGTGTCTATGGCCCGAGTCCATGTGTCTATGACCGGAATCCATGTGTCTATGACCGGAATCCATGTGTCTATGACCGGAATCCATGTGTCTATGACCCGAATCCATGTATCTATGACCCGAGTCCATGTGTCTATGACCGGAATCCATGTGTCTATGACCCGAGTCCATGTATCTATGACCCGAGTCCGTGTGTCTATGACCCGAGTCCGTGTGTCTATGATCCGAGTCCATGTGTCTATGACCCGAGTCCATGTATCTATGACCCGAGTCCATGTGTCTATGACCCGATTCCATGTGTCTATGATCCGAGTCCATATGTCTATGACCCGAGTCCATGTATCTATGACCCGAGTCCATGTGTTTATGACCCGAGTCCATGTATCTATGACCCGAGTCCATGTGTTTATGACCCGAGTCCATGTATTTATGACCCGAGTCCATGTGTCGATGACCCGAGTCCATGTCTCTATGACCCGAGTCTATGTATCTTTGACCCGAGTCCATGTATCTATGACCCGAGTATTTTACTTAGCAGTTAAACCTACTGAAGAATTTATAATTCATATATTTCTCTGCTCTCTCAATCCTCACCTTAAAGTGACTCTGACCTGGATGAACTCAGAAATGTTCTGGAAGGTATGCAATTCACGCATCACGAAGCACTTATTCACCGTTCCTAATGATTAATCCCACAATCACAGTTCAATAATTACATGAAATTTTCGCGCAAAATTAATGTTCATACCGGTAATTATTGTGCATAACGCGCGATTCTCGCAGAATTTGCGGATTCACTTTGGCAACTCGACCGGGCCCAGTTTTCACCGGCTGCAGCTGTACTCAGCCGCTCTTGAAGAGATTATCAGGCAGTCTAATACGTTTGGCTCTGTGCTGCATCGAATTAAGGTTTGTCACCGTCTACTTGTAGTAGCATTTTAGCATGTTACAGAATATTTACGTCGCGTACTCTAAGCGGGTCGATATGTATCAAAAAAAGTTTAATCGGGTTCTTTACACTGAGACTATATAACTTCGTACAGCGTTTTTGTTATAGCCGATATGTATCGAAAATTACTTTACAATCCATCGTATAAGGTATTTTACTGCCGATATGTATCGAAAATTACTTTACACTCCGTCGTTTAGCGTATTTTACTGCCGATATGTATCGAAAATTACTTTACACTCGCTATCATAAGATCTTTAACTGCCGATATGTATCGAAAATTACTTTACACTCCGTCGTCTTCTACTCTTTCCCAGTGCGCCTACGACGACTACCTGGCCTGGCTGCTGGACGGAACTTCGCCCGCTCAGCACCGGCACCTGCGGGCCCAGCTGGACCAGCTGCGCGATCCGGCCGCCGAGTCCGAGCTCGGCCGGCTGCAGGACCGGCTCGCCCAGCTTGAGTCGGACGCCGAGCTGGCCCTGGCCGGCCTGTCGGACAGTCGGCAACGCCTGGCCGAGGCCGAGGCCGCCGACCTGGTTGAGGCGGAGCGCGACCGGCTGGCCGAAGAGCAGCTCGAGCTGGCGGCCGAGGAGCAACGGCTCCGCAGCGGCGGCTCCCAGGAGGAGACCTCGGCTGACCGATGCGAGCGGCTGCTCAGAGAGATCTGGGCCGGCCTGGACTCGCTGGCCGAGCTGAGGCACGACTTGCGCGCCAACCAATCGCCGCTGGTCTGCGCCGCTCACCTGGAGCGCTGCTGCCGGCAGGCGCACGCCGAGATGCAGACAGTGGAGGAGGAGCTCGGCAGGCTGGCCCAGGCCAACCAGGCTGGCGTTGACCGACTGGCCGCCGCTATGGCCCCGGCAACTGTTGATGGCGACTTTGCTGCCCAGCTGGCTGCTGGCGAGGATGTCGACGACAGCGACCTTAGCCGGGCGATGCGCCTGCTGAGCTACGACTGCGCTGCGGCCGCGCTGGCCAGCGAGACTCTTGACCTGCCCGACGACCTCATGAGCGAAGGCGACTCGAGAAAATGGGACTGGTACATCAGCTAGGCTGCTGCCCGCCTTCGCCTTGCTGTTAATGCTGACGTACTCTGGCTCCTGTGCTCCCTGCCCTGTCTGTGTACATTGGCTCTTGTGCTCCCTGCCCTGTCTGTGTACATTGGCTCCTGTGCTCCCTGCCCTGTCTGTGTACACTGGCTCCTGTGCTCCCTGCCCTGTCTGTGTACATTGGCTCTTGTGCTCCCTGCCCTGTCTGTGTACACTGGCTCCTGTGCTCCCTGCCCTGTCTGTGTACATTGGCTCTTGTGCTCCCTACCCTGTCTGTGTACATTGGCTCCTGTGCTCCCTGCCCTGTCTGTGTACACTGGCTCCTGTGCTCCCTGCCCTGTCTGTGTACATTGGCTCTTGTGCTCCCTGCCCTGTCTGTGTACATTGGCTCCTGTGCTCCCTGCCCTGTCTGTGTACACTGGCTCCTGTGCTCCCTGCCCTGTCTGTGTACATTGGCTCTTGTGCTCCCTGCCCTGTCTGTGTACATTGGCTCCTGTGCTCCCTCCCTGTCTGTGTACACTGGCTCCTCAGCACCCTCCCTGTCTGTGTACACTGGCTCCTCAGCACCCTCCCTGTCTGTGTACACTGGCTCCTCAGCACCCTCCCTGTCCGTGTACACTGGCTCCTCAGCACCCTCCCTGTCCGTGTACACTGGCTCCTCAGCACCCTCCCTGTCCGTGTACACTGATGCCCCATGCTATTGAATTTTGAGTAACTGAGCTATTTTGCAAAAAAGAGTCGAGTGAATTCTGGCTACTAGCTTAAATATCTCTTTTTTACTTTTTTCTGCAGCAAGCAAGTTGCAGTTTGGGTTTTTGAACTCCGCTATCCGCCTCGCTTGTTCTGTGTTTGTTGGGCTTTGCTTTGGTTACGAGTCAAGCAATTGCTGTCTTCATCTTTTTATTGCCTATGCCTTGTCTAACCCTATTCAAGTAGACGGTAGGAGTTTTTAGCGAATGATAATTCAAATAATTTGTTTCCAACGGATGTTTCCCGTCCATTGCTTCTGTGATAGCTCTACCGTGTAAACTGGCCTCCTACAGCAAATTAAAAATACAAATTTGAAGAGTTACCTGTTAAATTTCTAACAGAAATTGTTAACTAAATTGAAATTTTCACTGCAGTTAAACCACTCGCTTCATTTGTCCGATTCGCCTGCATTTAATTATTAGCAATTAAATTTAATTGCTTTGCTAATCGCCTTTGTTAGAGGCTGGAGTGGAAGGATTCGGTCTGCGAAGCGGCTGCTTGGTGGGGAGAAAAATGAGATTTAAAAAGGATAGGCTAAGAGTGAAGTGGAGAGTAGTGTAAGAAGTAGATCGGGAGAGAAAGAAGTAGATTGGGAGGGAGAGAAGTAGATTGGGAGGGAGGAAAGTAGATTGGGAGGGAGGAAAGTAGATTGGGAGGGAGAGAAGTAGATTGGGAGGGAGAGAAGTAGAGTGGGAGGGAGAGAAGTAGAGTGGGAGGGAGAGAAGTAGAGTGGGAGGGAGAGAAGTAGACTGGGAAGGAGAGAAGTAGACTGGGAGGGAGAGAAGTAGACTGGGAGGGAGGGAAGTAGATTGGGAGGGAGAGAAGTAGATTGGGAGGGAGAGAAGTAGATTGGGAGGGAGAGAAGTAGATTGGGAGGGAGAGAAGTAGATTGGGAGGGAGAGAAGTAGACTGGGAGGGAGAGAAGTAGAATGGAAAGGAGAAAATGTGGAATAACGATAGATACGAGAAAAATAGAAAAGCATTCTGAGCAAAAGTCTTTTGGTTTCACAGCGCGGTGCACAATGTGAAAAGCGGCTATTTTTCGATGCCCATCGAGAATTCTCATTCGGGAAATGTTGGCATCTCCCTCATCTCCAATCCCTGAGCCGCTTGAACAAAGCACTTTGTGCCATTTAATCCTGGCCTCCCCGTTTGATTAATTAGCATTTTATTGAAAGAGACTTGGTCTCGGACCCAGCTACCTCTGTAGCTTTGTTCTGTCTTCTGCCTGTCTCTCTCTTCCCAATTTGTGTCTCAGTTGTGTTCCCATTGTTGGCCCTAGCAACCAACTAAACCGTTAGGGGGCAGAGAGCGAGCGCATGGGATCGGTTGGGAGCTTTTCGCTTGACTTCTTGCGCAGGCTTTTGGGCGAGGCCAGCTTAGCAGCCACATCCCCGCAGCATCCCCACAGGACTATTGTTTTACCTTGATAGATGACTGTCGGTTCCGCTCTGCGCTCCCAGCTCGGGCCCGACCCCTCCTCACCCCCTTGGTTACTGCCAATGGGCAGTTCTGTCTTTTCAGATATTTTTCCTGGTCGGGAATTTGCCTACTGGACGTGCTCGAGTGGGCTCGGTTTGTAGCTACTGGTTGCTAGGGCTGTGGGCTTTTGTTGACGTGGAGACCGGTTCCCCACCCCCCTGGCTCAATCAAAGGGAGACTGAGGCCCTTCCCTCCCCTGTCCGTGTCTCCTGTCTTCTCTACTTAAGAGCTGTCGGCGGGGCAAGTCTCGTTTTTCGCTCTCCCATTTAGACTGTCAATTTGATTTGAGCAGTATCTGTGAGCTCACTTCTCCCGGGACCTGCAGGCATCTTTGACGCATCGAAGGCTGACTAGTCATTGATTTGAGAGTGAACCATGAGGATTCTGTGCCGCGTGACCTCGCTGCTACTTGGTGAGACTTTGCAACATTTCTGAATTGGAATTGTCAATGAGATGTCAGAAATACTTTTATGAGTCTTAATATTGTTACTGAGAAAATATCAGAAAGGCAGACTTTCATTGTTAAAATGGTGGATTAATACAGATAAATGGAAATATTGACAATGGAATATTCACAATCAGACAACTTGTTGCGCAGAGGCAGATTGTTATAACATAGACTCTTACATAGAGGCAGATTGGTACATAGAGGCAGATTGGTACATAGAGGCAGCTTGTTGCATAGACAGCGGCAGATTGTCTAGTAGAGCAGGCCCACCGCACGAAGCAGTATTCGGTGGGATTAATACCCCCCCCCAACCCGGTCGCCGATCGGGCAGCAGTCCTGGCCCTGTGCAGCGGCAGCTCCGACGCCACCGAGCCCTGCACGGCGAACTGCGCCTCGCTGAGCTGCAGCGGCTTCAGCCAACGGACCATGACCTGCTCTAACGGGACCGTCTACGACATCGGCTACTGCTACAACCCGGGCGCCTTCGTGTGCCCCAGCGGTGAGCCATAAACCCCACAGTGCAATTAGAGTGAGAGCCATAAACCCCACTGCAATTAGAGTGAGAGCCATAAACCCCACAGTGCAATTAGAGTGAGAGCCATAAACCCCACTGCAATTAGAGTGAGAGCCATAAACCCCACAGTGCAATTAGAGTGAGAGCCATAAACCCACAGTGCAATTAGAGTGAGAGCCATAAACCCCACAATGCAATTAGAGTGAGAGCCATAAACCCCACAGTGCAATTAGAGTGAGAGCCATAAACCCACAATGCAATTAGAGTGAGAGCCATAAACCCCACAGTGCAATTAAAGTGATAGCCATAAACCCTACAGTGCAATTAGAGTGAGAGCCATAAACCCCACAGTGCAATTAGAGTGAGAGCCATAAACCCACAGTGCAATTAGAGTGAGAGCCATAAACCCCACAGTGCAATTAGAGTGAGAGCCATAAACCCACAGTGCAATTAGAGTGAGAGCCATAAACCCACAGTGCAATTAGAGTGAGAGCCATAAACCCCACAGTGCAATTAGAGTGAGAGCCATAAACCCACAGTGCAATTAGAGTGAGAGCCATAAACCCCACAATGCAATTAGAGTGAGAGCCATAAACCCCACAGTGCAATTAGAGTGAGAGCCATAAACCCACAGTGCAATTAGAGTGAGAGCCATAAACCCAACAGTGCAATTAAAGTGATAGCCATAAACCCTACAGTTCAATTAGAGTGAGAGCCATAAACCCCACAGTGCAATTAGAGTGAGAGCCATAAACCCACAGTGCAATTAGAGTGAGAGCGATAAACCCACAGTGCAATTAGAGTGAGAGCCATAAACCCCACAGTGCAATTAGAGTGAGAGCCATAAACCCACAGTGCAATTAGAGTGAGAGCCATAAACCCCACAGTGCAATTAGAGTGAGAGCCATAAACCCCACAATGCAATTAGAGTGAGAGCCATAAACCCACAATGCAATTAGAGTGAGAACCATAAACCCACAATGCAATTAGAGTGAGAGCCATAAACCCACAGTGCAATTAGAGTGAGAGTCATAAACCCCACAGTGCAATTAAAGTGACAGCCATATAGCAGACCATTGATCCCACTACAAACTAGATTTGGAGCCTCGCGCATTAATTATATTAATTTGCACTACACTGCCAATTATCCGTTCATAACTGAATCATCAATTGTAAACGCAATAAAATTATTTCAGCTCAATTTGATGGCTCGCTGATTCTGACAATTACCGGCATCTCACCTAACCAGGTGAGCAACTGCTACTGATCCGTATCTGGATTTCATGCAGATTAGTCTTGTAGCTCCCAGGTTGAGCACTTGCCATGTATCCATCAATGTTTCAGCTCCTGCCGTACTACGCCTTGCTTCAGCGGGCAGTAAAATGGGCTTACAATTCTTTCTGCTTGGCTGGCGACAACTACAAGTTCTGCTGTCCGGGAGCGAGGGGCTGGTAGGTTGTGGTGTGCGTGTCAGAACTCTCCCCCGGGGTTGTCATTTACGGGTAGCCAGTTCCCGAAAGCTTGCGACTTCGTGCGGAATTACGGGATCACTGGCCTGTCTGGGTGTTAGAAATGGAGTGATAGATTGTTAGAACTGAAGTGGTAGATTGTTAGAACTGGAGTGGTAGATTGTTAGAACTGAAGTGGTAGATTGTTAGAACTGAAGTGGTAGATTGTTAGAACTGAAGTGGTAGATTGTTAGAACTGAAGTGGTAGATTGTTAGAACTGAAGTGGTAGATTGTAATAACTGAAGTGGTAGATTGTTATAACTGAAGTGGTAGATTGTTAGAACTGGAGTGGTTGATTGTTAGAACTGGAGTGGTTGATTGTTAGAACTGAAGTGGTAGATTGTTAGAACTGAAGTGGTAGATTGTTAGAACTGAAGTGGTAGATTGTTAGAACTGGAGTGGTTGATTGTTAGAACTGGAGTTGTAGATTGTTAGAACTGAAGTGGTAGATTGTTAGAACTGAAGTGGTAGATTGTTAGAACTGAAGTGGTAGATTGTTAGAACTGGAGTGGTTGATTGTTAGAACTGAAGTGGTAGATTGTTAGAACTGAAGTGGTAGATTGTTAGAACTGAAGTGGTAGATTGTTAGAACTGAAGTGGTAGATTGTTAGAACTGAAGTGGTAGATTGTTAGAACTGAAGTGGTAGATTGTTAGAACTGAAGTGGTAGATTGTTAGAACTGAAGTGGTAGATTGTTAGAACTGGAGTGGTAGATTGTTAGAACTGGAGTTGTAGATTGTTAGAACTGGAGTGGTAGACTGTTAGACATTGAGTGGTTGATTGTTAGACATTGAGTGGTGGACTGTTAGACATTGAGTGGTAGACTGTTAGACATTGAGTGGCGTATAATGAGACAGAATGGGCCTTCTTCGATTTCGCAACGGTCAGACTGTCAATGCAAACTCCCCAGGTCCAAGCCCAACTCGGGTCTCTCAAACTACGTGGCCATCGCGTCTGAGGCCTCGGAGGTGCTCGTCCTGGCCGTCCGTGGAGACATCGGCTACTCCGTCGTCGCCCTGTCGATCTCCCCAAGTCGGCATAGCGTCCTCTGCAACGCCGTGACCTACGACACGACTGCCGCTGCCGAAACGACACCAATTGTTACTACCACGATAGCAACCGTTACTAGCGGCGACTCGTCCAGCTCCCCGTCCGACTCATCCTCCTCCGCTCCGTCCGGTTCTTCGACCGCTGCTCCTTCAGGCTCGTCTACCGCTGCTCCGTCCGGTTCTTCGACCGCCGCTCCTTCAGGCTCGTCTACCGCTGCTCCGTCCGGTTCTTCGACCGCTGCTTCTTCAGGCTCGTCTACCGCTGCTCCGTCCGGTTCTTCGACCGCTGCTCCTTCAGGCTCGTCTACCGCTGCTCCGTCCGGTTCTTCGACCGCCGCTCCTTCAGGCTCGTCTACCGCTGCTCCGTCCGGTTCTTCGACCGCTGCTTCTTCAGGCTCGTCTACCGCTGCTCCGTCCGGTTCTTCGACCGCTGCTCCTTCAGGCTCGTCTACCGCTGCTCCGTCCGGTTCTTCGACCGCTGCTCCTTCAGGCTCGTCTACCGCTGCTCCGTCCGGTTCTTCGACCGCTGCTTCTTCAGGCTCGTCTACTGCTGCTCCGTCCGGTTCTTCGACCGCTGCTTCTTCAGGCTCGTCTACTGCTGCTCCGTCCGGTTCTTCGACCGCCGCTCCTTCAGGCTCGTCCACCGACGCTCCGTCCGGTTCTTCGACCGCTGCTCCGTCCGATTCATCGACCGCCGCTCCTTCAGGCTCGTCCACCGCTGCTCCGTCCGGTTCTTCGACCGCTGCTCCTTCTGGCTCGTCTACCGCCGCTCCTTCTGACTCGTCCACCGCTGCTCCGTCCGATTCATCGACCGCCGCTCCTTCTGACTCGTCCACCGACGCTCCTTCTGGCTCGTCGACCGCCGCTTCTTCTGGCTCGTCCACCGACGCTCCTTCTGGCTCGTCCACCGCCGCTCCTTCTGACTCGTCCACCGCTGCTCCGTCCGAGTCATCGACCGCTGCTCCGTCCGATTCATCGACCGCTGCTCCGTCCGATTCATCGACCGCTGCTCCGTCCGATTCATCGACCGCTGCTCCGTCTGAGTCGTCGACCGCTGATCCGTCCGAGTCGTCGACCGCTGATCCGTCCGAGTCGTCGACCGCTGATCCGTCTGAGTCGTCGACCGCTGATCCGTCCGAGTCGTCGACCGCTGATCCGTCTGAGTCGTCGACCGCTGATCCGTCCGAGTCGTCGACAACATCGACTACTTTGGAGGTTGACACCACATCCTCAAGCGCAAGGCGCCGACGACGCGACGTGGATCTCGTTGATGACATCGACCTCTATGACCTCGATTTGCTCGAGAGCGTTCTACCGCGCCGATTCAAACGATCAACGGGTCAGCTGATCGTGCTGAGCGACACCGCGGTCAGCTCGATAATTAGTTCGGCGAATATTTCTGTGTAAGCAGTGGGCTCAGAGCTATGTACCACATGTTAGACCCATTGTCGTTGGGAACTCCCTCAAGATCGTTTAATAAATAAACAACTAACTAACTAACTAACTAACTAACTAACTAACTAACTAACTAACTAACTAACTAACTAACTAACTAACTAACTAACTAACTAACTAACTAACTAACTAACTAACTAACTAACTAACTAACTAACTAAATAACTAGCTATCTAACTAACTAACTAACTAACTAACTAACTAACTAACTAACTAACTAACTAACTAACTAACTAACTAACTAACTAACTAACTAACTAACTAACTAACTAACTAACTAACTAACTAACTAACTAACTAACTAACTAAATAACTAGCTATCTAACTAACTAACTAACTAACTAACTAACTAACTAACTAACTAACTAACTAACTAACTAACTAACTAACTAACTAACTAACTAACTAACTAACTAACTAACTAACTAACTAACTAACTAACTAACTAACTAACTAACTAACTAACTAACTAACTAACTAACTAACTCTGCCTACTCTTCTCAACAGGTACATCAGGAGCCAGCTGGAGTCAGTGAACTACACAGTGTCAATCTCGATGACCTTCATCAGCAGAGGCAGCAATGGGGCGGCTGGCAGCGGCACTCCAGCCGGCACTCTGAGCCTCCTACTCGCTGCCGCAGTCGCCGCCGCTGTTGCTACGGCTTTTGGAAGGATCAAAATTTGAACTGTGGCAGCGAGGACAGATATACTACTCATCAACAATCACTTTGGTAAAAGAAGGCGTGTTATGGAATCTACTTATTTTTCTTGAAATTTTCTATAACTACTAAAGGATTAAAAATCAACCTAATTAACTAAAATTTGAATCGAACTTAACTATTTTCCTGTTACATACCTACTCCCTGTGATAAATGCGAGTTTTTTTCCCTAAAGCACACTCTTTTCAAGTTACTTGAATCATTATTTTGGAACATCGAATTTGAACTGCAAACAGCTGATAAGTTTTATTTTCTGGATGCGTCATTCCTATGAAATCAAATATACCTTGTTTATCAAATTGTTGTGGAAAAATCTGTACAATAAAATCAAACATTTAACGAATCTCCCCTTCTTATCCTTCTGATCCGCACTCATGCTTGCGTTTGATGTGACGGGGTTTTAATTATGTAAACTGGTTCTAGAGTTTTTACTGCCAGTGTTACGGTTTATAATCTCCGGGGCTCCGGCCAGTTTTGGGTCGCCGATCCGGAGACTGCAAACGGGCTGGGATCTCCGACCGGAGACCTTAAAGGGTTTAGGATCGCCTTCGGAGACTACAAACGGTTATGAGTCTCCGCGATAGGAGATCCATAACTATTGTGGGATCTCCGGGGCATGGCCAGGTCTCCCCTACCGGAGATCCTAAACCAGATTCTGTTGTCCCCCCCGGAGATTCTGGCACCGTTTGCCGATCTCCGATACATGTGCAAAAACTAAGGTTTGGTTTAGGATCTCCGGTTACCGATGTCTCCGTTTTTATTAAGTCGGAAATTTTAATCTTATTACGAGCATTGTGTATAGTTGCCTTCTCTACCTATTTAGCAATTTTCATCGATGCATGAATGGTAAATGGTAGTAAAAATGTACTTGTAGAAAGCATTTCTTGAGATGTTTGCCGTTGAGACGTCTAGTGAGACCTTCTAATCGATTAACGTTGCGACCGAGGCACCTGGTCACAATGTAGACCTGCTTACTCCGGGTTTGTCGCGTCTTAATTGCCACCCTTTAGATCACCTAAATGCTCGAAATTCTGGGATCTAAGGCATTTTGGTTGCTAAAATGTATGCTCTTTTCCCTGATTACGCCTCTTCGAATTGATTTTAGGCCCGTTCTATAAAGCCATCGTAAGATAAGATCGTTCTTAGCTCCTATCTCCGCAGTGTAAAAGTGAATGTATTACACGTGAATGTACGATGTACTAGATAGATAACCTTATCGAAGAAAGTTGCGCAAGTTAAGCTGCTCACGTGCTGGGCTTTCTACAGTCAGAGAAATTTAATATAGCTCTTATTTTCTAGGATAATAAGATCTAGTACTCCGGAGAGTCTAGCATGGCGGCGATCTCTAACCTTATCTTATGTCATGGTTTCTGATATCCGTGCGGGCGATCGTAAAATCGTGAAATTTTTCGTGCTGGATCTCCGGGCCGGAGATCCTTAGCTCCGGAGAACAGAAACCCTAACACCGGCCATTTGCCTGCCGGACATTTGCCTGCCGGACATTTGACTGCCGGTCATTTGACTGCCGGCCATTTGCCTGCCGGACATTTGCCTGCCGGACATTTGACTGCCGGTCATTTGCCTGCCGGCCATTTGCCTGCCGGACATTTGACTGCCGGTCATTTGCCTGCCGGACATTTGCCTGCCGGTCATTTGCCTGCCGGACATTTGACTGCCAGCGACTTTGTCTGCCTCCTACACTCAAAAGTCGCTGACAGTCAAAGGTTCTGTGCGAACAGGTGGGGGAGTTTTTTAAAATAGACACGTGTGAGAGCTATCGCTAAAAATTTTCTCTTAAAGCTTTTTTGAGTCCTGGAATTTTCTGCTTGTTAGCGACTGAATTTATTTATTGATTCCCATCTACCACTGCGAGCAGCTGACAAGACACAGCCGACCATGTGCTCAACATGGCACCATCGGGTTAATCAATTCGGTGGCTTGCAATGCGAATGACAGCGAGGCAAGCGCTAACAGCAGCGGTTTGTTTGAACTGGCTTGGGTGCCGGATGGTAGGCCGGAACCGCCGAGAAAGTAGCTGTATGAGCCGTGAGTAAGCGAGCTTCGACAGTCCAGCATCTGTGCTGCATCTCTGACGGGCAAAACTCCAGCTGACTGACTCATTCGTGACCACCTTGTACGAGGTGCCGTGTCTCGTGTGCTCGTATCCGGTCGGACACAGGCGACCCGGAGGTACGCCGGGCAGAGACCTCACATACACAGTCACCTGATGAGTGCAGCTCGGCACAGACTGCACACGATGACTGCACGCATCGAACAGGAACAGCTTGCACTGACAGGCTCCAGCTGTCAGCACTGAAAAGGCCTGACACTTGTCCTTCCTAGCGCAGTCGAGGCTGCATTCGAGCGGAGTGCACAGACCGGACACGATGCTGGTGAAGTCGGAGCTCACGCAGTCCAGTCCGGTGGTTCGGTGGAATTTCAGCCTGGCAGAGCTGCAGGACTCGGACAGCACCGCGGGGACCAGAACAGCCACACGCAGAGTTGCAGAATTTGCATCTGGAGCAGAATAAAATCCTTTGCTAAAGCAGCTTCTATGGACTTTAGAAATCCACTTAACCTATGAAACCGTCGCATATGATGCGGCGTAGTTGAACTCTTCACAAGTTTAGTTTTTTAGTTAGAGACATGAGGGGCCGGGGGTGTGTACCCTGGCGCCAGGGTTCAAGCGACATTGTCACACAACCGGCGAGAAGCATTAATGCTCATTCCGCCGACTCTAATCCCACGGTAGTACAACAGGACGTAAAACTCAACGATCGTGTAATTTTTTAGGGCTCATTTCCTGAAAAAATTCACTGCAGAGATCTGAGGAAGTGAAGATTTCACTAAATTTCAAACACT
Source organism: Macrostomum lignano (assembly GCA_002269645.1). NCBI lineage: Eukaryota > Metazoa > Platyhelminthes > Macrostomidae > Macrostomum > Macrostomum lignano. Next base: position 16,351 of record NIVC01001579.1, on the reverse strand, counting down.
CACAAGTGACATCAACTTCACTTTTTGTTCCTTTCCTGCATGCAGTGTATTATTTCCAGGAATTGGACCTCCAAAAGTTACACGATCATTCAGTTTTACGTCCTGTAACAAGAAAATTGATCGATTTTTTAGTAGAAACAGGAGCAAATTCGACCAGAAAGTTTCTGTTAGTAACGACTTTAATTAATTATTCACACATTTACCGTTGATTCAGTTTGAAAAGACTGAGTGAAGTAGAGTTTAGTTGCTAAGGCCCGATCAATCCTGATGACTTGAATTCCCCAGATACCTCTGTTAACAATCGATAGCAAGTGTTCAGTCAGTAGTTAACAGATTTAATTATGCAAACGAGTCGCTTCATCAGGCGCTGCAAAAGCAGCTGGACTTTATCAGTTGCCTAATTAAGGGAAGAAAGCATATGACCCTGGGCAAGGGCTTAATTTGGCGTATGTAGTACACTGCATAGATAGATAGATAGATAGATAGATAGATAGATAGATAGATAGATAGATAGATAGATAGATAGATAGATAGATAGATAGATAGATAGATAGATAGATAGATAGATAGATAGATAGATAGATAGATAGATAGATAGATAGATAGATAGATAGATAGATAGATAGATAGATAGATAGATAGATAGATAGATAGATAGATAGATAGATAGATAGATAGATAGATAGATAGATAGATAGATAGATAGATAGATAGATAGATAGATAGATAGATAGATAGATAGATAGATAGATAGATAGATAGATAGATAGATAGATAGATAGATAGATAGATAGATAGATAGATAGATAGATAGATGGATAGATAGATAGATATATAGATAGATAGATAGATAGATAGATAGATAGATAGATAGATAGATAGATAGATCTACAGGCAATTCAGGGCCTGAGTTCCCAAATTTCCTGGCAGGTGTCCTGCGGCGCCCCAGATATGCATTATTCATTATTCAGGCCCAGCTTTGCATTGTGGAAGCAGAAGAGAAACCCGCGGGAAACCCTGCAGCTAAGATGCCGCAGCCTCACGTGTCTCAGGGGATCTGAGTTTGCAGGCCTGACAAACAATACTTTGAACAGCAAATGGAGATGGAAGGTGAAGCCAGCTCAACTTTCTAAGAGAGGCGGGTTGGGTTGAATAGTTGAGTGTTGCCCATGCTTAGCGACTTTGTGGACTTCACACCTGCTCTGCTCTCCTTTCTTCTTTGTGCTATTTAGTCTGCCTGAGTGCCTGAGACAGACAGACAGACAGACAGACAGACAGACAGACAGACAGACAGACAGACAGACAGACAGACAGACAGACAGACAGACAGACAGACAGACAGACAGACAGA